>JABMDO010002562.1:0-25125 GCA_014851415.1 Cnaphalocrocis medinalis
ATGGAGTCAATAAAAATAAAAAATAATAATAAATAAATATCCCAGGACACCAATTAGGTACACAAAAACAATATGAATGTATTTTTTTTAATAATTTGAAACAATCGATATTGATTACTGTTTCATTTATTCAATAGGTATCGATTGTTATATTTGCAGTGGCAACCCACTACAACTCACTTACAATACGTCAAACGTCATTTTACGTAAATTCACGTTAGCTCTCGAGTTTTGAACTTTTGAAATTGAGTATAATATTTTTATTAAGTAAAACAACGAATTTGATAAAATGGACTCCGGTGATCGATCTAATCCTGAAGACCTTGGCTTGAACATGGATTCCGCTCCCGCTTCCTCCGCAACCACTCGCCCGCCATTATCGCTGAGGTGCAAAATCTCATTCAAAGATTGATTAATCAGTGGTAAATAATTATCGTAATATCTTTTGATTGTTTAACAATTTACAGTGGACAATATGATTGTATTATATGGGCTTTTTCATTGCAACAGGTATTAACAAGCGACGACATTAAAGTATTAAGGTATTAACAAGAATTATTCTTGCTGGACAGCAGCTTGGAGTGAAATAAGACAGCTACTTCTGCAGATCAACAAAGTGCACCAATTGTTGGTCATACACATGTATGCATCTCCTGTGGACGGTAGCTTTTACGAAGAAGATCACACACATTGACAATACACACCTCGTGTGGATGGTATTAGACAAGATATTACTCGTCAAATTGCACCTCGTGAGGTAAGTTTTTGACTTTATTAAGGTTGCATTTATTTGTGTTGATAAATCTGATCGGTGTTGATCTTGATCAACAGTAATAATACAGGTTGTGCAGCAATACAACAATACTGTTGCAATTGTATTGTAGGCCGTCGAACTGTGGGATGCTGTGCCCACGTCTTGTCGGTGATCTGGTATTTGGGATGGGCTCGCCATGAAAGTAATATAGCAGTACCTGCGCAATTTCTGTGACGTCTTAATTGTTTATGACGATGAATAAAGAACGTTTTTTAAATGAATTTCCGACTTTTACTTATCTGATGATTACCTCACAACAATAATTACATTATATACTATATTTTACGCATAAAATTATTGGTGTGCGCTTTTCGGCCAAAACTATTCTGAACTTTGGGCATTCCCCTTTAGGAATTGTTTTATTTTTAGTTCCCAGTATGAAAATTTTGTTGACCGTATTTTATACTCATAGATAGTGACTTTCGATGACACGCACACGTCATGTCATCAAAATTTGCCTCGTTTTTAGGTGTCAGGGCATATCTATGATTTAAATCTTTGCCTACAGACAGTAAAGATAGTCTACTTTTCGGTTTTACTAGACAGTATCCAACCGAATCGTCCTATAGATACAAAAACTTTCTGTTTTTTCATGTCAGGGTGACAATCAAACAGACCACTGATAATAATAAAACAATGACCGCGACTATAAACATCACGAGATGAGAAAAGTTGCTGATGCGTTGTCGGCCTTTTAGAAAGGAGTTTGCTTGTCTCTCTTTAAAGGTCCCACAGTCATAACGAATTACTGCTAATTTGGTTGCTATGAAAGGATGCACAGTCGATATTTCGTCCAAGTAAGCTATGACTTCACTCCCATCATTTCCCATGACTGTGCCCACCAAGTGATAGGGTGTGCATTGATTCAGCTCGGGACATTGTCCGCCATCGTCGCCATGGTGACAATACCACGTCACGTACTTCCCCTTCCTGTTTTAAATGAATACTGATACCGCTCCATTCAAATAACTTATTGAATAACGCTAACTTTTGCGTTCGATACAAAAAGTATACAATACAAACTTCGTGATCATTTCTCTGGGAAAGTCAATACGCAAATGATCGATTCTTTTCGTTCTTATATTGTCTTTGTGTTATAACTCATACCTGTATTTTGTTTTTGTGCAATATCAATATCTCATTCTTTGTTACTCCTGAATTGCTTTGAAGGTATCGAGTTCTAGCTGCTTCGATGCTTTCCTGTCGTTAGATCAGAGCGCATAGGTTATAGTGAGCGCCAAAACCCTACGTTTAAAGTCAGACTGGCGGGTTGGTAATCGCCCTCATGATCTCTATAAACTAGAGGCGGCAAACGAGCAAGCGGATCACCTGTTGGAAAGTAATCACCGGCGCTAATGAACATCTGCACGATTAGAGATGTCACCGATGCGTTTCCGGCCTTTTAGAATGAATACGCTCTTTTCTTGTAGGTGTCTAAGTCGTAACATCGGGCAATGCTGCTGCAGCCTAAACGTTTTACAAAAATGAGGATTCATGGAGGATCATTCAGCGAGAAACGCAACGCCAACCATCAAGATGATGAAGATGGAATAACAATCGCTTGCGTGTGGTTTGATGTAAGAATTTAGTTTCTTGACAAGACAATTTATTACAAAGAACTCATCAAGACTACCTGATGGTCTCCAAGCTATTTACTATTTAGGTACTTTACTACTTAGGTACTTAGTAGGTAAGTAAGTACGTTGTAACAAATGACAATATGGAGTTTCTCCCAAACAGACCGAAATAATGTAGTTCGTTCACTATATTAACTCAACCGGGAACCAAACCTTCCGCTTTTGCATAGCAAATGAAAATATTTACACATCAACTTTGAATTTTATTTACTTATCAACAAAACCCCTTTAGGCTTGTAAAAGTTATTTTTCAAGGGTTCTTGAAAAAGTCCCTTCAAGGGGTTTGTTTCGTTTGTTAGGGACTGCTAAATTTGTTTGTTTGTTCAAAACTTCGCTTGTCACAAAGGGTCTGCCACTTGTCCTCATAACCTGCGGTTGTATATGAAACGTTTGATACGCCGAATTGTAGTTTCCCCGCTCGTATTAACGCATAAACGCTTAATATTAAATTAATGACACTCGTGGTGGATTGTTACAAAATTATTCACAAATTGTAACAAAAACGGGGCAAAACACGGGACGATAGTAAAACAAAGGTAAATATTTATTTAGTTATTGCTTGACGGTTTATTTTTATCAAGTAAAACAACGAATTTGAATAAATGGACTCCGGTGATCGATCTAATCCTGAAGACCTTGGCTTGAACATGGATTCCGCTCCCGCTTCCTCCGCAACCACTCGCCCGCCATTATCGCTGAGGTGCAAAATCTCATTCAAAGATTGATTAATCAGTGGTAAATAATTATCGTAATATCTTTTGATTGTTTAACAATTTACAGTGGACAATATGATTGTATTATATGGGCTTTTTCATTGCAACAGGTATTAACAAGCGACGACATTAAAGTATTAAGGTATTAACAAGAATTATTCTTGCTGGACAGCAGCATGGAGTGAAATAAGACAGCTACTTCTGCAGATCAACAAAGTGCACCAATTGTTGGTCATACACATGTATGCATCTCCTGTGGACGGTAGCTTTTACGAAGAAGATCACACACATTGACAAATATCACACCTCGTGTGGATGGTATTAGACAAGATATTACTCGTCAAATTGCACCTCGTGAGGTAAGTTTTTGACTTTATTAAGGTTGCATTTATTTGTGTTGATAAATCTGATCGGTGTTGATCTTGATCAACAGTAATAATACAGGTTGTGCAGCAATACAACAATACTGTTGCAATTGTATTGTAGGCCGTCGAACTGTGGGATGCTGTGCCCACGTCTTGTCGGTGATCTGGTATTTGGGATGGGCTCGCCATGAAAGTAATATAGCAGTACCTGCGCAATTTCTGTATGACGTCTTAATTGTTTATGACGATGAATAAAGAACGTTTTTTAAATGAATTTCCGACTTTTACTTATCTGATGATTACCTCACAACAATAATTACATTATATACTATATTTTACGCATAAAATTATTGGTGTGCGCTTTTCGGCCAAAACTATTCTGAACTTTGGGCATTCCCCTTTTAATTTTTAAGCTCCATTAGTAGTTGTTTTTGGCCTGGGTGGCATTTGGCTGCTAAACACAACGCCCAAGGTCGCTTGCAGCGGCCGCGCGCTGATGATTGTTAGGCGATGACTCATGGACTACGGGTTTGATACGCGCGTGATGTCTTTTATTAGACACGTTTAATTTTATCTTTACTACTTTATTACAGTATAACAATATGTCACAATTAAATCATTATTCTTCTTTGCAATCGATGAATTTTTAGTCTTTAGTGCTATAGAACCATTTGTAAAGTTATAGTCTAATATTTATTCTTATTTTCAGGTACATAAAGCCCACAACTTGGTGACGTCACAAACCAGTAACAAAATACGAATATACAATAAATCCCACTCATGCAACACAAATACCTACTTCATTGGTTCTTTTATAGTTTATTCCAAAATAATTAACATGCGGTGTGTCCTTATTAACTTTACTTATTGACTTACTTAATCCCAAGATTAAGAAAAGTAAAATAAAAAGTACAAATTAAGTTTACCCCACCAATGTATATGCATATGTTGTGGTGAATAATCAAGTCAACGTAAATTATGAAGTATTTACTTGAGTAAAATTAATTGAATAAAGATACCTATGAGTAAACTGCAGCAGAAATAAATGGCAAAAGGTGATGGGTGCGATTAGGTCGCTTATCGGCTGACCCGCGTCGCCACGCGGAACCTCGCTGCATTTCGCGAGGCAGCCATTAATATTATTCGTTTGCATGTTGTTGCATGTTCCTGATAACGTACACATGTCAGGCAAGGCCATTTCTACTATCCTTCCTTCAATTTAGTTAACGTTTCTTTTTTGTGTTGAAGCACAGCCTTTATACAACTGATGGAAAGCGAAAGAACAAGCTTCTAACTGGACTCCTTATTTATTTATGATACTAATTTGTAACTATATCCTTCAAATCAATATAAATGCATATGATCATTGTTAGTCAATAATAAGAATGCTAGGATAGATTGCTTCTTAAAGGCTTAACCGGACAAGATAATAAATTATGCCCTAACTCTATTCCATATTTTGATAATATTGTTAGTCGGTCAAGTTTTATGTCCCATTAAGTGACTGTTTACGAGAAATTTAGACCTTAAACTGGCAGATTAATTACTAGTATACGAGTATAACCATATAGAGATATTATATATTAATTTGCTAACATCACCAAAGACTTTCTTGTTACCTTATAGGCTACGTACGGCATTAATTCTGAAAGTGAACTTAAGAAAAGCTCAAGTTAGCAAAAGACCACCGTTTGGATTTCCCGAATTGTTTATTATAATTAATACCTGATTGCGTTACAATATATCTCAGTGTTTATGCAACACTACGATTGCTCTGACCTATTTTGGTTGCTATAAACAAAAATATAACATATTCAGATTCATAATCAGTTATAACAACAAATGCAACTATCTTTTTTACAGCAGAATGTATATTGTCATCACTTGATGCGAGACAAGCGCAAGGCCATTTTGTCACCTGGCCAGCATGCACATGCATATTATCTCTAATGATGTGCATGGCATCTAGTGCTCTGATTCAAGTTGTATGTAATGTATATTAAATAAATAGATTCCATATGTATAATGTGTGTAGTATCCATATTAGAAATCACACCTCTGCCTACACACAGCTGCCTATTGTGTTTTGACACGATTCATCGTCCTAATTAAAATTTTTCGTAACCTTTCCCTTACCTATCTTGGAATTCTGCTATGAGTAAGTGAAAACGGCGCTACCGGCAAACAAGATCCTACAAAAGGTGAAGAAGAATATTTAATTCATTAATAAAATATATAAACTAGGTGGTGTCCCATCACAGCAATTGGCTTAACTTTCCTCTGTCCATTAAGTGAACTTAAAGCTTTACTGTCGGACCTTAATTCACGAAACTGTAAACAGCCTCACTCGAAGTGGCGCCGTCATCGACCTCAAGCTCCAACCAGCTCGATCCGGAAACATCATCCATCCAACTCGAGGCTATTATCACAGTGTCCGCGGGCCTGTGCCCAATAACATGGGACGGCGCTTTCTTGTCTCACACGTATGACGGCTATAAATACAATAATTCATTGTTATTGCTATCGATAGTCGACACATTGCATAAAGCTGTTGTTTAATTGCTGACACGTTTAGCAAAAGTTGATACCTACGTACATGTTGATTTGGTCTGATGCGACGCGTGCATATGATCATTCGCCTGTCTCAACGTATACTATTGAAAAAAAAGTCGTGTTTTTGTTTTATGACTTTCCTCTTCTATACTAATATAATAAAGCTGAAGAGTTTGTTTGTTTGTTTGTTGTTTGTTTGAACGCGCTAATCTCCGAAACTACTGGTGCGATTTGAATATTCTTTTTTTGTTGATAGTCCATTTATTCGAGGAAGGCTATAGGCTATCACAATAATATTAAGGGGGTTCTAAGGGGTTAAAAGGGGGGTAAAAAGTTACTTTTCCACGCGGACGAAGTCGCGGGCGGCCGCTAGTTTTAAAATATTCGATAACTTGTCTCTCTACTGTCCCAACGTATACTAAATAAATAATAAACTTTATTGAAAAAATCGTCAGAACAATCAAATAAAATAAAAAGTTTAGATACTAAAAAGAATAAAGTCGTACTTTGTTTCCTTCATTACTTTCCTCTTAAAAATATTTAAAAAACTTGTCTCTACTTGCGTTTTTACTAGCGGTAGGCTAGGAGTTCCTACTCGCGGTAGCAGTCGAGTCGGTACGAAGATGGTGCTACTGTTTGACAAACAGTGCCATACAATGATACCGAATACCATGGCATGAGTGTTTGTCATTTAAGCGATAAAACCGCCTGCGATGTACTTACGAGTACACAGTCAATTATGTGACTCTTTGTATTTGTAAGGAAAAACTAAACTACTTACAATTATTCGTAATGGAACTGTATCCTCACGTTGCCTTTCAATAGGACCGGCCTTGTGCCATGTTCCCGCAGGAGAGATACAAATGTTCTTTATATTTATAATTAATGATTGTGAACGAATCATTTTCAAATGTTATACTGCAAAGTTTTAGGAAATCTCAGCTCATCAAATTAAGATTATACCGAGAAAATCCAAAAGGTGCACCTCTATAAGACAAACAAAATAATTAGCGAATGATATGCACCGACGTGGGGCATAAAATATAAGCAATATCACCGCAGAGGTTTCCATAAATTGAAATTTTCCTATTAGGTAGCTTTTCAGCAAACACGCGGACGCGCGCGTCACCAGACGTCTCGCACACTGCGATAATAATACATTCTAATTGCAATACCTTTTTCGTGTTCGTCTGACGAACCTAATGTTAACATCATAAAACATTATACTAATATAAACTTACATCAAGTCACTTATCATCATATACAATCCAGACAATAGCGCGCACCACGAGGTTTAGATCCATTTCCTGCCCCAAACCATCGGGACATGGAATACCCTTCCAGTTTCCTTCATGTGTTTCCTCCTTCTACAATCCTGGGTTTTTTACATTATAATCGTAAACCGCAATTGACCTTAAATTCATCAATTCTAAATTATTAATAACATGATAACAATTAATTCCATAAAAATAACCATTATGCATAAAAACCTATGGTACGGAATCCTTCGTAAGCGAGGTCCGACACGCGCTTGGCCGGCTTTTTAATCTCGTCGTGTTTTAATTACCCTTATTATGTGATAGTCACATAAACTACTAGAATTGTATCGAGTGCCGATAAGTGAAGGGAAGCTTTGTGAACTGGAATGGGTCAGCAAGGTTTGATAATAACAAAACAATAGATTATTTCTGTAAACATGTTGTTATTGTTGGCATATTAAGAAATTGATATAAAATTGCTGGATTAACGCTCATTACGTAAAATCAACAACGTCATGTGAATACGCCACTTATACCAAGTGGTATCAAACAAACAAGGTCCCTTAACAACATATGAGGGTATCTGTCAATTGTGTTGACGAAGGCATTTACTATCATAAAGTTACAAATAGTGATATTAGATTAATTGATCGACGAACATTATTGCTATGCGTTATCGTCGAAGACTTCAACATTACAAAATATAATCTGTGCAATGATGAAATAGATGCACCGGTGCGCCGCATCTCGCCAGTGGCGCAGACAAAGACGGACACAATACCTGGTCGCCAAGCGCTGATAGGTGCATGAGCGGTTGGATTTAATTATATTAATTAACTGCGATGACCCCCCTATCGGGGGGTCTCGCTATCGAAGCGCTATCAGCATTGCTTATTTAATCTTTGCTACAGGCTACTGATTGCATTCATGTTTTATAAATCTAGGCAGCGCCATGTATGTACCTACCTAGCGTTTGTACATTTACATGAATTGTCTTACCTTACATATCTTTGACATTCATAAATGTTTCTGTATGGACTTAAATTGAATAAAGAATATTTCTTTTTCTATAAAATCACATTTATATTGTAAATATGCCTTTAAAGGTGCCTAGGAAACTGCTACTTACTATTTGATGTAATACAAATAAGAATTAACAATTCAAATTACAAAACAAATTAAGACAGCTGTTGTTTTCCAAATAAATATTGGACGAATAGTAAGTATTTTTGAATTAGGTACCCCTAAACAAGTCCATTAGGTACACACGAGGTGTAGCTTATGTACTGTCAGCAATGCGGTGTTCCAGTTAGCCGGCTAAATCGTATAGCGATGGTACGCCAGATAATTCAACGTACATACGATGTAGTACAACAACAGCATCAGCTGAGGCTTGTACTCGTAAGCATAACTAAAAGGCATACGTCAGTCAGTGAGACACATGTGCCGCTTTCCACATGGCTCGTATCGCCAGCGTACGCTCGGTGCAGGGTTAGCGGCGACAAACAAACTTGAGGGCGAGGAGGGAGAACTAGTTTGAGGTCGCTATGACGTAACGCTTATGCGACTCGCGATGCGTTAGTGGTGCAGTGAGAGCAAACGTACTACATAAAGTCTCACCGGTTCTATGGAGGGAATGCTCTTTATAGCATCCATTTTCACACCCTGGGAGATGGATGATGGGAGATCCTGATAGGACCCTGATCCTGACACGGATAAAAATCAACCGGGACCTTCAAAAGAGGGCATTTTTAGTTCATTTTGAATATTAAAAAAAACCTAATAAGTGAAATAGCTGATGTTGTAGTTATATTTTTTACTTCATCATTCATGTAACTGAGGCGATCTGGGCAAATCTACAGAATAACTCACCTTGAAGTAAGTCAATAAGGCACTTTATTTGACGGCCAAAGACTATATCATTGCATCTACAGAGACGGTTTTAGAATCATATCGTCTGCGTTAAAAACCTACAGGTTTTTTTTTAATTTGTCCTTTATCGTAATAAAAAAGGCGATATAATCGTGAATTTTTAGATTTTCGACAAAGTTAATGCGTTTGGCGCTGGAGGAACTTGGATTATTCATTAGACCATCATTATAAACAAGTCTGCAAAAAAGCCACTGTTGCTGCAAAAACTTGGTACGCTCCAATCCTAACTGGTTAGTATAGCAGATGTCGTAAGTGTTTGTTCCTAAGGCGGGCGGGAGGGTTATCGCCGCGCTACACGTGGAGCCGTGTTTACGAGCCGGTCAGGGCTGCCCGCGCCGCGCCTCGCCCGCGCACGATAGCTGTGTAGTACAGCTTCAACATTACGACACGTGTTCTCAAAATAACAACAAGACACCACGCAGCCAGCACACATGCATGCTCGCTTACAGTGATCTCAGTATGGTTCGGCACAATTATAGAATTATACATACCTAGTAACGCCCAACCACAGCTCAATACGCGTGGAGTTTCTGGAGGAAAAGTGGGGCTTCTTTCAAAATAAATTATACCCGATACCTATGTTGTCCAGGTTTCACAGCTATACAATAAAAACCGGCCAAGTGCGAGTCGGGCTCGCGCACAAAGGGTTCCGTAGCAGCAAATATAAGATTTTTAAAGGTGTACAATACTGTAGTATATTTTTTGATCTATCTTATAAGGTTCAGCCATCGTTTTCAGTGTAAGCACAATAACTTAACCAAAATTACAGTTAAATCAACCTATCTCAAAAACTATAAGAGATACTTTGATCAAACCAAAAATCGTTGAAAGAGTTAATTAGCATGCATCACCTCTATTTTTTTTAGAATTTTATACCCCGTAGTTATAAAAATAGAGGGGGGGGGACATACTTTTTACGACTTTGAGAGCTGATATCTCAAAAAACCGTTCACTTTAAGAAAAATGTTTTTTAGAAAACTTTATATCATTTTAAAAGACCTTTCCATTGATACCCCACACGGGTATGTACATCGAAAAAAAAAATTTCATCCCTCAGTTACATGTATGGGGGGCCCCACCCCCAATTCTTTTTTTTACTATTTAGTGTCATATTTTTGTAGCGGTTCATACAACACATATTCCCATCAAATTTCATCACTGTAGTACTTATAGTTTCCGAGTAAATCGGCTGTGACAGACGGACAGACGGACAGACGGACAGACGGACATGACGAAACTATAAGGGTTCCGTTTTTGCCATTTTGGCTACGGAACCCTAAAAAAGGGTCATTCGAATCCGTTCTTCTGATGATGCGCCATATGCGACGCTTCGCTTTTTTGCCAACATCATTAATGATGAAACGAGCGCTCAGGACTTTGTATCGAGCGATGCAACGCTTTCTTTCGGCAGTATGACTTATGATGAAGTAGCCGCTCCGGGCTGCGCCCTACCTGGCCCGCCTCTTAATTTTTGCCAGAATGTTACTAGGTATACAAAACCGCTTAAAAACTATTTTCCTAGACAGTATGTATTAAAAAAATCAATGTAAACTTGTTGATAAAATTATCATAATATTAACTCGCCTTCACAGGTCGGACACCGATATCTGAACATTGCACGAAGCAGAGCAAAGCAACGATCTAAACTTATGAATAACACAACACGTCTTTTTGCATTTACCGTGGAGATAAAAAGTAGTAAGAAATGTAAATAGACGCAGGATTACGTCCTATCTCCTCAACTCGCTGGTTGCGTAAACTGCAGCGAAAATAGATCGTCGCTGTTTACTATAATACCTTTACTTTGATAAGTATCCGAGTATAGGTCTATGGTAAACGCAGTCATACCCTACGACTCGCAGCGTTATATATAAATTTAATCTCGGATAAAGGTTAGTTGAATCGAGCTTCATTAATATGTTTAAAGCAACGCCTATTGTAATATAACTAATTGAATAAATCAAGGCGCTGGACTGATCTGTATAAGAATATTGAGGGAGGCCTATGTATGTATGTAGACGTCTATTGGCTGAAATGATGATGATGGCATAACTCCTATTACAACTAACTTACATCAAAAATTTTATTTTTTTAAGATCAAATTTACTTATAAAATATATATAAATAGTTTTATAGATGACATCTCCAGATCAGTCTCATAATTTTCTTAGTACTACTTAACACCAACCATCGGTTTTTTAAAAACTATTCTTCCCGTAATAGACATTTAAAATTTACCTGTTTATTCACGTTAATGTTGCAATTTTAGAGAAACTATATCATTTTATTGGTCTAGGAGTCGCTCGTCGTGATATCATAAAGTTTAACCCACTAAGTGAGTGAGTTGACCGAAAATATTTCACTGTAGCCTTGAAAACGAAGTTACACGTGTACAAGCATCGACTCCACTGACACCAATTACGTGAACGAATTAACCGCTTACGTACTGTGCCAATCATAAAAACGTTATAAAACTGGGAGTTGTGCTTACGTACAACTTCGTTAATTGATCTAGGTATAAGTACCTCTACATTAGAATGTAAAAAACGTAATGACAGAACATTGAACATATTTATTTATCTCAAAACAACTACAAACAGTAACAAACCATGAATCAGTTTTTGTATGTCTGTTTGTTCACGCTAGTATCGAAACCTACTGAACGGATTTGAATGAAACTTTTTTCATTGTATAGCTGTAAAGCCTGTGTGGATTGTTCTGTATTGACTTAAACTGAATAAATATTTTTTTTTCCACTGTTATTTAAATGATGGCGTTATAACTGTCATTGACAAAAAAAAATACATTAAACAGGATTAAAACTAGACGTACAGCTTTGCATACATCGACCTAATGCAAAAGTTCTAACTTACTACTAGGACTTATACTTAGGTATACCACCAAGATCCTGAACAGACACAGTAATGTTTGTCCTTGGAGCGTAAGGCAGGGCCACGAGCTACAAATGCGAGCCAAAAGAATATAATATTTTGTTGATAGTCTTCATATCCATGATTACAGAACAAAACATTGGAGTAGGCCGGTCCGCGTGATAGTGCTTCTGCATCATATTTGTTTAGATTAGAAAGAGCGCAAGGCAGATGTCTGCGCGCCCACGTGTGGCGCGCACGCGCAGCGCTGCATGCGCGGACCTTCACCGGAGATATCTGCGATAATCGCTTTTTTGCAACACAGCTGTTCCGCCGCCATTAATCACACTCAAACACAAGTGTGTACTTGTCTACATAGGTATCTGTATCTATTAGCACTCTGATCGCTTGTGCTAACCACGATTTATAATATTGAAATGTTATGTAATGCCCGGCGAAGGATTGGTTTTGCCTACATTTATTTCGTATTTCATGGATGTTGATTGTGACCTTGAAGTTTAAAATCTAATGTTGCTTCAGGCTGAATATCAAAGTTTGTTAGCGAACTCAATATTTTTAAAAGAGCCGGGCACAATTATTAAGCACTGAATATGTATTATGTACATTTAGAGTGCCTGAGAGGTATTTTTTGATAGCAAATTATCAACTTAATAAATTAGCACTAGTTAATCTCTCACGTAGAGTTTGTACCTACTTCTTACTTTAAACTCCTTCCTTTCAAACTCCTGTAACTTGTTTGAATTTGATTCTAGACAAATCTTATTCAGAGAGTTATTTTCAATCTTTGTTTCACTTTCATCGCAAAAGGAATCGAAATCGAAAAATTCCTTAAATGGGGTTTGGAACAGCCACCCTTCGCTTCACATCGCATGCCGCTAGGGTATCAGTGACTAAGATGGATTAATTAGTCGTATACATCCTTACGTCAGTGGCTCGCGTGTGTAGTGAATCATTTTGTAGGCATAATGAACGGTAGAGGTGCGTAGCCGTTTCAGTCACGAAACACAAGAGTTCCACCATTTTTTTAAACTTTTAACATTGTTTTGGCAAGATTACTGCAGATTTTTATGATTTAACTAGCGGCCGCCCGCGACTTCGTACGCGTGGAGTTAATTATTGACACTTATCGTCATATTTTGGACAATCCACACAATATATTTTTATAAATTGTAGCCTATGTGTTATTCTGATGTATAAGCTATATTGTGGTAAAGTTTCATTCAATCCATTCGGTAGTTTTCACGTGAAAGAGTAACAAACATCCATACATCCATACAAACCTTCGCCTTTATAATAGTAGTAGGATAACAGTGATCGTAGTAGAAACATGTATGCCTATTAGTTAATTTTTTTTCGAATAGCCACTTAAAGTAAGTATTTTTAATAACAAATTATACAGGAGCGAGCAAGAGTGAACTATCACACAGCACGCGCCCTATGCCTTCTGCTGTTGTCCATAATAGGTACAGTTGTGATTCATGTGTAAATTTTCTCTCATTATCAATGAAGATGTTTTTACAACCTGCGTTTAAAGGCAAACCATTTAGATGTCACCGTATCGCCGTCCAAACCGTCCAAATCGTAAGTTGATTAATTTCCTAGGAAGTTGATCAACATTCGGAAAAATTAACTAAAGAAAATTTTGCACTAATAGTTATTTTCCAGAAATTGAATTAACTTACTAAGACTATTTTAAGGCAACATAATGTACAAACATATAGGTATGATGAATCTTAGAAATGTGCCAGCCAGAAATGGTTTTTGCGTCCTTCGAGGAATAGCTAACTTAACGCTGCAATCGAATCGAAGACCTACAAGTTTCAGTTTTACATTTCAAAGCTCACAACTTATTTGGCATCAAGGATTACCGGTGCAAAGCTCTTGCGTTACGAAGGAGTACCTCGCAGTGGCGTTAGTGTCTCACTATTTGATATTCACTCGTATGTTAAGAAAATATCTGTTCTATGAAAGGGATATTTCGAGAAAAGGGGACCTTTGGAATCTAGGGACATAAATGGCAAATTGACCATAATGACCTGAAAGTATCAATCGTTTAGTAATCCCGTTATTGACACAGTTTTAAGCTTATACTTATGCTTATAATTGCATGATGTCGATTTTTTTTAAATGCACGAGCCGCTGACCAGCTCGCTATAAACTTTGTCTCAAAATTATAAATTAATAATCCATTCTTGTCGCTAGCATGTATCTGGTCCCCTAGCTACTTCTCTAGTATGAAAATAGCGATGACCAATGCATTTGGTGTAGGCAACAATTAAATGTCATGATAGCATAATCTACCTAGTTTAAGCAAATCTCTACGCTCGGAAGGAAAATATTACCCGAAAGTGAAGCGGGCCGATAATCCAATGACCGCTGCTGCGCTTGCAATCGGTGAAAGTGCCTAGGCGCTCTTTATCGTAAGGTTACACAAATCCCCAAAAATTAAATAAAGCCGCTCACAAATCAATCAACGCACGAAACTGATACTTTGCGCACACAGAAGGCTTCGGTAACCTTATCCAAGATTCAAATTTTTATAGCAACTTATTTAAGTTTATGTAGACTGACTAAGCTGAAGCTATTCGAAATTTATATCGTCATAAGTATTGATTGAGGTCTACAAGAAATTAATTTTGCAATGAACTCAAGTCCTTAAGTTCCGAATCAGTATGCTTCCTATTTATTCGGATCAATTTCAAATGCGTAATTTAGACGTAGGTACCTAGTAGACTAATACCACAATACGGAGTTAATGTGTGTGCTAGTGTGCGCTGGGTCTAAATGTACTTTATCAATATGCCAAATCCGGTCCAACATACCTTTAACCTCTTAAATCGTAAATATTTTTATACGTAATTTCACTTTCATTGAACGGTACTACTTACCTACAAAGTAAGGCTTTCTAATCAACACTTTTTACGTTTTCATTAGATAAGCTTCTTGTGAGAGGGTTTGACAATATTTGTTTTCCTGTTATAATATTTTATGTACCCTTGTTTATGAAAAACACCCCACTGAATGTCATTCCGATTAGATGCAATGATTCTCGTATTTAGTTCGAATCCTTTAGTCTCATGGTTAGTTCGATTCCTTTATTCGTATGGTATTTTATACAGGGACGGCGTTGGGCGCGATGGAAGACGAGGTGACGTTCCTGTTCCAGCTGGGCGTGCTGCGCGACGCGGTCTCTGCGCCCGCGCACCTGCTCACACTCGCCTACCTCAAGGACCTAGCCGTGAAATTCGTGCATGAAAAGGTATTAAAATATTATATATTTAAAGAAAAAAGTCTTTTACATTTTCTGAAATCTACGCTCAAATGGTTGCATTTTGAATTGGATGAAACCTCTTCTATAACTTTACACTTATAACATCTGCTTAACCTGTATGAGGTCAGTATTCTTCAAAAGTATTTGTTCCTGTCTTTACTTCACGATCTTATCTTTAATTGAAATTCATATGACATAAAAAAGTCTCGCAAAAGTCTTGCTTCCCCTATAGCGGTATACTCGTACTTATGTATAGGCCCGGCTTTCTTTTAATGACCTACGGGATGTGAGTTTTCAAGATACATCATTCATTTATAGATTCCACGTTGGAGTAAACATTTGCTAATTGAGATTAAAACCTACGTTAGACATAATATCACTAGCTACATTTCCTGCAATCTAATTCCACAGTAGTGACTGTACCTAAGTTCTTTTGATTTTTGTTAACAATTTCATGTAGGTTTAGTGCCTCTGTCTTTTATCTACAGGTGCCCCTGAAAATCAGCGCCTTGGCATTATTTATATCTTGGCATTATGCTGAGGGTCGCCTTTTCGGCACAAAATGTTTTAGTTTTAAGATTTTATTGTTATTAGCTGTAAGATTGATGCTGAATAAATATTTTTCTATTCTTTCTATTCTGATATGTGTGTATTGGACTGATGATTTCATTTTTACTTTTACAGATTCCAGACAATGGATTGAACAGACTTTCAGAGCGCATCCTGCTATTCCGGCACGACTACTGCTCGCCCAACGTGCTGCAGCTGGTGAACTCCGCCAGCGACGTGGCCGACGAGACCCTCGTCGAGATCGTGCTCACAGCCAACCGTTAGTACTATAACATCGCCTGTCCAGTCTACTAGTCTTTGAGCTGCCTCCTGCTGTTCCTGCGCGACTGCTGCTCGCCTAAAGCATGCTGATGTGGCTAACCGTTAGTCGGTGCTACGACATTGCATATTTAGACTAGCCTTTGAACTGCCTCCGAAATCGGGGGATTTGACGTTTCTTGTCATGATGGACAGTATTCTGTGAAGGTAACCCGTAGTCAAGATACTTATTTATCCATATTGGGGCTTTTTTTCCAGGGTAGGCGCTACAAATAGTTATGTACCCTCTTCTCTTATCTTTTAGGACTTTGCTGATAGTACCATAAGTAACTTCAATAATTCCCATTGTAACTGGTTGCAGCTCTGATATGCGACGGCGGGCTGGAGGCTGCGCCGGCGCCGCGGCCGCACGCGCTGGCCGTGCACTCGTACAAGACGCCCACCTTCTGCGATTTCTGCGGGGAGATGCTCTTCGGCCTCGTCCGGCAGGGACTCAAATGCGAAGGTAATACTTAAATGCCCACGAGTTTTATGTTGCAAATATTAGTTCTGATATTTGAACTTCAATGGAATATAATCAATACTAGTCGCATATTTAGCTGACAATACGCTCCTACCCAGCTAACTCAATTACTTCAGATAAGCCTACCAAAGCATAGTACAGGTAACATCATACACATCTAGGAACCTTTCGAAATCTATTCGTCAAGTGCCATGCTCCGAAGACGTGTACAATTATCAAGAGCATTAAGGTGGCTTTTCCCATTTGGCACAACACCGGTATTTTTTTTCATCTAAAATATGCACGAAGCTGCAAGTGAGCGAGGTAGCGGCGGCGCATGACGTGGGATTATCGTGGACAGATCTATTATTATAAGTACTAATTGAATAACTTACCTCAGGTTGCGGACTGAACTACCACAAGCGCTGCGCCGTGAAGGTGCCGTCCAACTGCACGTCGCCGGGCGCGGCGGGCGGGGCGGGCGCGTCGGGCCCGCGCCGCGCGTCCGCGTCGCCGCGCAGCCCGTCGCGCTCGTCCGCGCACAGCCACGCCTCGCACGACGACTCGCTGGTAAGGCGCCTCGCCGACCTCGTCACTGGAAACAACTGAGATGATCACACATCCGGATAACTCAATAGGGTATTTGACTAATCTCGATATAGTAAAAAATATTTATACTTTTCCAAAATACTGGTAAATGAGAACCAATGGCCAACATTTTCAGTTAAAAATATAACGTCTAGCTGGTTTTATGAGCATTCAAAGTTTCATGGGCAAGTCTATTTTTAAAGTATAAAATTAAAAATATATATATATATATCATCGAACTACCCGCACATTTTTCACCAACTTTTATTATGAAACCATTTACATAAACGAAACATTTGATATATCTACCAAACAAAATTTACTAGACGCGCAATACAAGAGACGGGCGTGTGACGTCACTTTGCCTGAAGCCATTTGTATAGAGCGTTTTTGGGCTTGCCCAAAATATGTGCTCTTAAGTTGTGATATCTCAGGTGATTCAAATCAGAATCGAGCAATTCTTTCAATAATGTTTCTTAAATTTAGAGGTCTTTTGATTAAACACATAATTTTTTTTTGTCAAATACCCTATTTAGGTGTTCGAGCCTTCAGGCTTGACCCACTTGAGATTAACCTCTTGAACATCAGCGCCATCTAGTGGTAATTTTAGTACAAAATGACGGAATTAGTTTTCTTCTAGTGGCAACACTTACTTGTTACTAGCAACACAGTCCAAGTCTGCGCACGATTAGTTTTTGGTGTCAGTACGCTTTTGAACTTCGGCGTCATCGGTGCCTAGTGAAAATTCTAAAAATTCATTTTCAAAGGTAAGTTTTTTTAATTAAATTATTCTGCTTAAGTTTCCTTAGTAGATAAGGATAAAACTTAAGCTTAGAGGAAGCAAACACGTACGCAACGTAGACACCCAATCCGGTAGTCTAAATTAAAATGGCGTCGTCTCATCATGAACACGCCACACAGTGTTAAGACCTTTTCCAGATTCATTATCGAATCTTATTTCGGGAAAAGAGTGATCACTGATACATCATAACCAATTCGATACGTCGATTTGATGCTTCGACGCATGAAATTATGAGTCGAAGCATGAAATTACTACAACGACGTATCAAATTTATGCAACGTGTAAAAAGACGCATCAGTTTTTTTTTCATGCTTCGACGCATGAAATCCATGCGAAAGTATGGAATTAATTCCGTGCGATGCGGCAAGGGCGTATCGAAACCATGCGTCTTCCTAATTTGATCTCATCGTTGATTAAAAGCCAACGTACTTACACGAACGTTTACGTTGCAGATCATGGCCTCTTCACACACCAGTACCACCACAATGGAAGACCTCTGTAAGGTCAACCAATCACTTGGGGGAAACGGTGATAACGAATATTTCGAAAAACTCGTGGCCGCCATCAATAAACACTACCCACGCGACTGGAAATCTTGGCTAGTAGAAGATTTATCTTACAAAGATGTGTTTGGAGACAACATGTGCCCTAAAATAGAAGCCAAATTAAGATTTGCCCTTCCCACAGAGGAAATCCAAAATATATTTTGCCCCTCGGGAACCCGAATTACGGAAAAGACTTATAAAGCTGCACGAAGGGTGCTGGCAGACTGGGCCTTAGGGAGGGCCATTATTTACCAACCGCACTCAATAGTTGCCAAAATTCACACAGACCCCTACGATTACGAGAAATTTATGGACACGGTTAAGACAATCAAAACAAAGGTCTACTCCATACGAGGGGGATCGTCGGAGCGACAAGTCACACCTGACCGACATACTAAAAAGCGCAGTGCGACGCAGGAGCCAACATGCACATCTGCTCCAAAATCGAGAAAAGATGACGACGAACATCTTGCCGTCTTACAAAATATCATGGCGTTGATCTCTTCACAATCCGCTGCTATCGAATCACTGTCAAAACGGGTCGAAAATGTGGAGAAAAAAGATGAACTAGAATCCGCCCATAATACGTCATTCGAATCAGTCGACAGCACAACCGGTGAAGAGGAATCATGGCAGCCCCCTGAAATGCTAATTCCCGACACACGACTAGAGAGTAACACTACCCAGATAAACTCACTTACTAAACAAATAGCCGCTGCCCAGAGAGAACTCGCACAACTCACGGGATCAACAGAGTTCGCCAATGTAGACCAAGAAGAAAACCTAAACAACAGTAACACTTGGAATTTCGCCCCATCAACATCGGAGGCCGAAGCGAAAATAACAAAAGCAAGCCCCCATCTCGTAGAGCAGGTAATAAACTGCCAAAGATTCAACGAAGATGGCTGGAAGAACATTCGGTTCTCAGACGTACAAAAAACCTTCCAAGCCACACCGGCGTTTTGTGCCTTGAAAGTAAACTCTCATCTCGCCTCGAATACGCCCAATTGGCAGTCGCTGGCACAGCTTGAAAAGACAGATCTAATTTTGGGGGCAATAACACACGGCCTATTACAACAAAGAGAAGCTTTAAAAGAATCTTACAAAGATTTAAGCCCAGCAACACAAAAAGAATTGGGAGAGAAATTACTAGGCGGCGACTCTAAATTTAAAAAGATCACCGACCAACTACTCCAATATACCTGCGGCCGCAGAGCTGAAATAATTCAAACTCGAAGAGAAACCTACAAATCTACGAACAAAGTGCTCAACGACATTCTTCACGAAATTCCGCCGTCTCAATCACATCTATTCGCGGAAGATAAACTGGCAGAAGCCATGAAAGAGCAAGGCGGGGCACATAAGTTTTTTCCGAGAAAGACGCTCACAACTACAAGAAAAACCAGTAAGCCTACCCCAGCCACCTCCAGTGCCCCCTTCCCGAAGAATTATAAAACATCCCAATCAAATTGGAAAACAACAAGAAAGCCACAATACTACAACCGTCGACAAAACATCAAACCGGACCATTCCAATAAAAATAAAGCACCAACCACAAAGAAACCTTAAAAAGGTATTCAAAGCGGGCCAACTCGCTCGCAAAATCAGTTTGTGGGAGTCTTTGGGCGCACCTCGAGTCATAATAGAAATTCTTAAAGGCTACAGAATCCCCTTCATACGCAGACCACCCCTTTCCAAGCTCAGTGTTGGAGTAGGAAAAACATTCGCACCTTCTCCTTCAAGTCTAATGACCAGCCAAATACAACAGTTATTAGAAATAGGGGTGCTCTCCGAAAACAAATTCACAACCGGGTACTTATCCCCAATATTCCTCAGAGCAAAACCTGATGGTTCCCATAGACTGATTGTCAACTTAAAAAGCCTAAACAATTTCGTTTATACCCAAAAATTTAGACTTATAAGCTTTAACAAAATATCGCAAATTATAGAAAACGGGGACTTTCTAATTAAAATTGACATTTCGAATGCTTACTATCATATTCCCATGAGAATGTCTCATGAAAGATTTCTTTCCATATGTTACAGTAATAAAATATATAATATTAAATGCCTGCCTTTCGGATTGTCAAGCGCCCCTTCAATTTTTGCGAAATTCTCAAATTGGATAACAAAGTTGCTCCGAGAGAAAGGCATAAAAGTAATAGTCTATTTAGATGACTTCTTATTAATGCATCAGGACGCTAACGTTTTATCAGAGCAAGCAAATTGGGTGCTAAATTTTTTAACAGAACTAGGTTGGCATATAAACGCAGACAAGACAGACTTAACTCCAAAACGACGTATTGAATATTTAGGGTTAATTTGGGATACACAATATAATATCAAAATGTTACCTGCTACCAAAGTGAACGATGTAACAAAAAATGTAAAAGACTTATTACACAAAAATGAATGGAGTTGGTTTGAAGCTAAAAGACTTTTAGGCAAACTTGTCTTTGCAAGTAATGCAATCCCTCTTGGTCTTCTTCATTGCAGACTTCTTCAAATATCATCACGACAGCTACCAGAATCCCGAAAATTCGCAGCCCTGCCATTGCCCGAACAAGTCGCAACAGAACTTCAATGGTGGCGGGAAAATCTATCCCAGTCCTCAGCCATTCAAATAGCCGCCCCCTCCGCCTTCCTGACGACGGATGCTTCAGACGAAGGCTGGGGTGCTATCCTAAATGGCAAGAAATTATCGGGAATCTGGGAAGCCCATCAAAGGTCATGGCACTCCAATCAAAAAGAATTGTGGACCTTACTCGAAGTCTTGAAGCTAGAATTCATGACCTTAGAAGGAAAAACAATTTTGTTTCAATCGGACAACCGAACAGCGGTTTACTACATCAGGAAACAGGGAGGTACGAAATCCCTACATCTGCTGGAAACTGCATCCCTAATCCTAAAATTTTCACAAAACCACAACATTACGATCGTGCCAAAATACCTACCCGGCAAATACAATGGTCTAACCGACAGACTGTCAAGGCAAAGGATACAACAGGAATGGCACCTGAGCTCACACATCCAAAAGATCATCTTTCGAAGGATGGGAGTTCCAGAGATAGACTTGTTTGCATCCAACAGATCTGCAGTGGTGAAGAGATATGTAAGCGAAAACGCGAAAGACACAAACAGCGAGTACACCGACGCCTTCAGCAGGTTCTGGAACTACAAACTCGCATGGGTTTTTCCTCCACCAGCTCTGATTCCTCGCATTCTCCAACACCTAAACGGATCAAAAGGAATATACCTATTAGTGAGCCCGAACTGGAACAAAGCATTCTGGAAACCCGAAGTGAAGAGACGAGCAATAGCCCCCCCATTTCGGATAAAGAACCTCAAAGCCCACCTGACAGATCTCAACACGAATCTTCCACCCCGGGAAATTGCAAATCTATGTTTGCAGGTATGGAAAATACGGGCTGGTCGGCTGAAATAGCAAACTGGAATGCGAAAGAGCAAGAGATCCTACAGTCAGCTTGGAAAACATCCACATTAAAAACATACCAGTCTGCCTGGACTAGTTGGCTACAGTGGTCAGAAAACAAAGGAATAGCCACATCCGCGCCTATGCCCAGCGACCTTGCCAGATACCTAATACATCTGCACGATGTAAAAAAGTTATCGGCAAAAACTATATTGGTTCACAAATCTACCGTAGCCACCTTTACCAAACCAGCAGGCAATGAGTCCCTCAGCAGTCACCCTATAGTACAGAAAACGATTAAAGCCATTAGGCTAAGATGCCCACCTGTCCATAAATCTAGTACGTGGCCGATCAACGAACTTGTGGATTGGATGACAAAACAAGATATCGATGAAACGAGCATATTCCAAGTGTCACAGCGCGCTGCCACATTACTACTCTTAGCAACTGGTCGCCGCATACATGATCTAACGCTTCTCCATATAAACCAATACGAAGTATCGAACAACGGAGACATAACCCTCTGGCCTTCCTTTGGCTCAAAAACCGACACAGCCTCATATCGACAGTCGGGATGGCATCTTACAGCCTGCAACGACAGACAGCTAAATTTGTGCTATTGGATCCCACTTCTAATAAATGTATCAAAGCAAAGACGCCAAGCTGATCCCACTCTAACAAATCTTTTTATCACCACTAGAGGGAAAGTCAAAGCAGCCTCTCGGACGGTAATAGCTGGCTGGATAAAACTCTTACTAGCAAATGCTCAGATCAAAACTACACCAGGGAGTTTCAGAGCAGCAGTGTCCAGCGACAACTGGATCAACGAAAATATGGACATAGACGAAATTATTCGTAAAGGGAATTGGCAGAATGCGAAAACATTCCTAAAATACTATTTTAAGGAAATAAACCCCATAACCCCACATGGAGGACGTATTACAATGTCAAATTTTTTCTCGCCAGTATAATAATTATTTGCTGTTGATTATTTACAATCATATACCTATGCATAATTTGATTGCAAATTATTTTCATATGGTTAATGAAAGCTATCAAAATAAGAGCAATAAACGATTACTAAAATAAGTTTGGGTTTTCATTCAAAACCTGGCATTATAAGTGACAATTACTGTCACAATTTTATTAGGGAAACACTAGCTTTATTTGAATATTATAATTATAGTAAAGTCATAAACCTAATTTATGTCACAGTACGCATCACAAGTCAGCGCCGATAGATATTAAACACGTCTCAAGTGGGTCAAGCCTGAAGGCTCGAACACCTAAATATCGCCGTTTTTCCCCTGAAGGGAATAAAAACGGTTATTTAGGTTTCAGCCGCAAGGCTTGACCCACCAATCAAAGGTCCTATCGGCTCTTGCCTCCGTTCCTTACACTATTACTGACACCAAAAACTAATCGTGCGCAGACTTGGACTGTGTTGCTAGTAACAAGTAAGTGTTGCCACTAGAAGAAAACTAATTCCGTCATTTTGTACTAAAATTACCACTAGATGGCGCTGATGTTCAAGAGGTTAATCTCAAGTGGGTCAAGCCTTGCGGCTGAAACCTAAATAACCGTTTTTATTCCCTTCAGGGGAAAAACGGCGATATTTCCCGCAGCGGTGTTTGCGAGCAGTTACGATATTGAAATCTTCTAGAAATAGTCTGCGTCTTCTTAAAAGGTTGGGAACGGATGTACTAGACAGACCTCTTAACATAAAAAAAAAACATTCTTCCTCGTGAGGCAAGGAATGTTAACGATGGCAGCGTTCAAGGGTAGACGCTTCCAAGCTATTTTACCCTCTCCTGTCCCTTTCTTCTATTATGGTCATTACTACCTCGAAGGTATTCCCGGGGGCCTTAAGGCTTCTTCATTTCAGAGGTACTTATACATACGGCTACCTTTAATTTCCTATTTCAAATGGTATCAGCCACACTGTCAACTGCAACAGCAGCTGTTGCAGTTGACTGTGTGGCAACAGCTGCTGTTGACTCTATAATTATTATCTTACATCCATACTTCCATACTAATATTATAAATGCGAAAGTAACTCTGTCTGTCTGTCTGTCTGTTACTCTTTCACGCCAAAACTACTGAACGGATTTAAATGAAATTTGGTATACAGATGGTCTAGACCCTGAGAAAGGACATAGGCTACTTTTTATTGCCAAAAAGGGGTTGTAAGGGGTTAAAAGTGGGGTAAAAAGTTACTTTTCCACGCGGACGAAGTCGCGGGCGGCCGCTAGTACCTTATAAGAAGACACACTCACATAGACACAAACAGGCACATACACACACACTCACTCTCACACACACAAACACTCACTCTCTCTCCTCTCTCTCACACACACACTCTCACACATCTCTCTCTCTCTCTCTCTCACCACACACAACACAAACACACCCACTCACACACTCTCTCACTCACACTCTTTCTCACACACACACCACACCACACACTCTCTGTCCACACTCTCTCTCTCACACTCCACACTCCTTCTCTCTCTCACACACACACGTCAAACTTATAACACCCCGTCGTTTTTGCGTCGTCAGTTGATGACTGTGCAATTAAAGATGTAGCTCACCTGTGTCAACGTCCCACGCGGTCACCGTGCCGTCGTGGCTGGCGGTGTACACGGTCTTCCTATCAGGGTGGAGGGTCAGGCAGGTGATGGGCTTGTTGTGCCCCATCAGCACTTGCTTGGGCTTGTCCGGGTTCTCCACGTCCAGGTAGTTGATGGCGCCGGAGAGGGACACTGATATGAGATGATTGCCTTGCCAGAGACAGGATACCTGATATAATAGATATGAGTCAATAAAGTCATCTACTCAAGGACCTTTCCGCCCTTTTCCGGCCGCATACCGCCTAAACCCCACGCTCCCTCATCGCCAGAGTGGAGAGGACATATGATTACGGGTTGAAGAACTTCACTTCACGATCGCGTCCCACCTCAGACGGAAGGCACGCTTACCCTACGGGCCC
>JABMDO010002568.1:0-13708 GCA_014851415.1 Cnaphalocrocis medinalis
GAGCAAGCTCAATTCATCGCAAGAGACAATGAGGCCTGAGACTGGCCGTGTGCCAACTCCGCGTGTGATGATAAAAAAATACTTTAACACGAACTTTGCCACTTCCTTTTACAATATGGTCTCCTAGCTCATCATCTCGGCAGTTATTCCCCGTTGCGGTCAGATACAAAGCCTTCGCTTTAAACCCGGGATTAACAATGCTTGTACCATCAATCACCATCCAGGATTTAGGGAGCCTGGACTCCTAAATGTGTTCTGGTCAGAAACAGACCGTCCTCCCAGCATACCGAGAACCCAAGCCTCTCTAGTAAAGATTGTTTCCTGAAGTGACCTAGAGACGGGAAACGGATCCAGGGCATACCGCGCATGGCCATACCTTGCGCCATCTTGGTTGTCACTACATTATGTATTTTACGGCACTAGACCTTGTGTTTTAGCACAAGTTGTGCTAAAACAATCAGCACAAAATAATATATCAGGCTAAGCTTAAGTATACAGTTATAAACAGGGAGCCCCGTTTGTAAATTTGTTAACAGGTTAAGTTATACAAATAAACAAAGGCAAGTACTTATTGGGTTGGGCCACCTTGCTTATAATTTCGATAAAACATTGTTTAATATGCGTACACTAATTAGTATTTGTCCATAAAATAATTGGCATTTATCCACACTTAGCTTGCGTAAGCGCAGCATTGGTGGTAAAATGGCGTGTGTTCTACGTTTTGAAACCTATCGTGCTGTAACGCGCGGTTTTCTGCTTCCAATCAACATTTTTGTAGCTTCTATATCATTGGCTGACGAGCCATACCAAATGAGTAGAGAATCTATACTCATTACTAACTGTTAATTATAATTTAATTCATTGTTTTATGCCTTTTATTTTAAGTGGGAGGAACATACTGAATAGAAATTGTATCGATAAATTTTATTTTGCGATAAATTACAGAATCATTACTTTAATCAACAAAATTGCTCGTTAGCTAACGTCAGACTACCTATTATAACTTTACTCTATGGTTGGCATCTTTATCTAGTTTTAGATTAATTTACATTTAACTCTTAATCAGGCATATACTTAGGCTTGAGCTACTTAGTACGGAGGCATGCATTAGTATCTTACCTACCTGAAATAAAAAAAAAACAGATAGCAATGACGCGAACACTTACAAGACCCAAAGTTTATTTATTTACATAGTGTGGTTGTAGCCCACTTGCGCAGGCGCATAGTCGTCAGCGCACTGCGTGTGCCAGTAATTGCTCAGTTCCTGCAGTGCACCGTTTTGTAAGCCAGCTCGGCCGTTGCTATGGGAAATATCGAAATGATGACCTGGTATTTATTTCTACAGATAGTTGCACGTTGGTATTGTGCAGTGAGGCCGATGAGACCGACCATAATCTTGACAAAATTACGACAGTCCAACTATTATTTAGTTAGACATTACGAACTTTGTATATGTAGATAAATCTGACAAAATTATTATTCGATCAACAGAGAAAATAGACATTTCGACACCGGTTTTTTTTTTGCACCACCCCTCCATTTTCTGGCCTAAGACTTAAACCTATTTGTCTGTTTTCCGAATATCAGGACTTGGTCTGCTCTCCACATAATCCGAACGTCCTTCATGCGAATACTTTTATGCCAATAGACAGCAAGCATATTTCATAAATATAAAACATAACTGTGTCCACGGAGGTTTAAAGAATGTAATGCGAGAAGCAGACGAGAAGTTGCCGCTACTGTAGCCTAGCGTAGCTACAGTAGTAATTAGGCTACAGTAGTACCTTAGGCTACATTAGTGCTTTAGGCTACAAGTAAACAGGAGCAATAAATAGGGCGTGCGAGTGTGTGATGGAGTGACTCACCGCTCTGTCGTTGTGCCGCCGGTCGTCGTGCGCTGCACTCGGTACTCGTTCACGTTGCTCGAATTATTTTCACTGCAACAATAGACAAGAAACTAATTAAACAATCAATAAGTTCCCACGTTGATTATAGTCATCACCACTTGACGCCACTAACTATAATGCGTTAATTTTGGTATCCTAACCTAACTTATCGATCAACGTTGTTCGGTCGATCGAGTTTATTGATTCACAGATAGGAAATAGAGTAACGAATTGATCGATGGCATCGATCAACGTTGACTTTTCTACCATAAAGACACGTCGACTACCTAATCGGTTCTTCTATTGATCGATAAATCAATCGATTGGTGTAGTAGAGATTATCGACCCACGTTAACTAATCCCTTCAACCAACGATTGACGATGACATTTGGGTCATTCTTCGAGATCTACAATTCTTGGCAGTCCTCAAATCCAATAATCCACCGAAATTAAAATCTTAAGGCTTTTTCTATAAATAATATTTAGATTATAAGATTTTGGTGTAAACTACAGGAATAACGAATTGAGGACTGCCAAAAAGTTAGATCATAAAGAATAACCCATTTAGCTAGGTAAATAAGATAATGATGACGTGTTCAAAAAATAAATATAGCTCTTTAAATGTTTGTACAAGTCTGCTCATTATCCGATTAAGGCGTTTTTTCCTATATTTTTGACAGATCATGTAAATTATTTAGTGCTCTTCTGGTATAGGCGGCTACTGCACACCTTACCTACCTCATCAAGTAATGGAAAATACCACTTAATACAAAAATCTTAGTCTTGTTATTGCTGTATAACATATCCACTGTTAATATCCGAGTCTATCCTTGAATTGGTTACTAAAATGAATCTAATGAACTTTCACGAAAATTGTTATCCCCGTAATCACGTTTGTTAAAAATAAATAACACTTCTCAAGTTTGTTCCTGTTAGTAATTTATCCATTTGTAAGGGAAAGCCAAACAAATAAAGTTTTCTGGAGTCAGTATTGAGCTCAATTCAATACATTGACTCTAAAATAAATCCGATTCGAACTTTAACTAAAAGGAAAGGTGTCTGTTAAATAGGAAGGTAAGTAGGTACACATACTTATTCAGATTTGCTTATTCATACAATATTAGGCTGTAGATGAAATTATATATTTACAGATGGTGCCAACATTCGTTTTTAATTTGCCGTAACCCGTAACGTGTTTATTTTCACCGCTTCCACTCGCATCCGCCTGAATTTGACTATTTTCCTCCCTCCCAATTTTGAATCCATTTTTAGCTTCTTGATGTAAACATTTGCACCTAAATGGAGAAAATAGCTCCGCCATCAATACGTTATTCACCTCTAGAGTAGAACCCGTCATCTTGATGTTTATATTTTCCACAGAAGGCAATATATCTCTTTCTGGCTTCGTTAATCTCGAACGAAAGGATATCCTAGCTAGACGCTGGTATAATTTAGATTAGGTGGCAAGAAACTTGACGGAATTCCAACATCACTCAGCTTTATGAACTGATTTACTCATGTAAAATTGTAACATCAGGTCTAAAAATGGAGATGTAAGATTATGCTTACAATACAGCGTAATTCTGAAAACTCTAGCTAAGTTTTGTCATTATGCGAAATGCTAATCTTCACTGAAGACATCTGAATAAATTGAGGATTACTGAGCCCAAAGTAAAATTGCAAAACTCTTGTCCTATCTGGTGCATAACTGAGTCTAATTATGATGTAGGTAACCTTGAGGAGATAAAATACCAATTTTTATCAGTTTATCTCTATGCAAATTGCACCATGTAGAGTACCTACCTAATAAAAACATTTATGTATGCAGGTATAATGGGTCGGAAAGTCTGAAAACAAAAGATTTAAATCTTTGTTGAAAACGGATTTTTGGGAACTAACGGAGTTTTTAAGATTTGGGGCTACCATACCTTACGACATAAGTTACAGTGCCGCCATCAATTAATTTATGACTATAGACACTATAATATTACAAATTATTCTTAAGGAACTAAAGAAAAGACAGTTAATATTAATTCTTCTTCTTCTTAATTTTAACTGGGTTATCTGGGTCCATGATTCAGAATTCGGGGAGTCCACTAATTGCAGTGAAGCGACTGGCGTCTGACCTTCACAACCTCGGAAGAATTAGAATTCGCAACCCTTTAGCAGTGGAACCAGACTAATTCAATCACCAGACTAAATGTTTACACGTTTCAGAAATTGTCGGAACGTGCTGGTGTCCTCACGATGTTGTCCCTCTTCGCTAATGGTAGAAATCCTACTACTATTAAAAAGGCGAAAGTTTGTAAGTATGGATGTATAGATGTTTGTTACTCTTTCACGTAAAAACTACTGAATGGATTTGAATGAATATATATAGCTTATACATCAGAATAACACATAGGCTACAATTTATAAAAATATATTGTGTGGATTGTCCAAAATATGACGGTAAGTGTCAATAATTAACTCCACGCGTACGAAGTCGCGGGCGGCCGCTAGTAAATAATAAATCGAATCACTTTTTATCCTCTGAGCTCTACCCTCGCTCTAATTTATTCGTCAACTTTATAACATCATATTAAACTTTTTTTTACAAAATTTGGAATTTTTATTATAATTTTGAGATTATAATCATCATTGAACCTACGTTCAGCGTTCATACAGGTGCGGTCTACTTAAGATTTGGTGACCTGATGTAGTGATCTTTTTTTACTTAGTAAATAGATACAAACCTGCAAAATATATTTTCTTCAAAAGAATTCTAACCGAATCGCGTTACACTTGTTTTGACGCTCTTTTGTTTTCTATTTTCTGTTCAACGTTTTGGTCGATAAATATTGAATCACAACATCAAACAAGATAAAATCTACATTCATGTGCGGTCGTAGGCGGAGCTCATGACATCAGCTTTGCGTCTCACACACACAACTTATTACTCACAACTACTTTCCAAGGAAAATCAACATTAAGTCGATGGTATAGAGTGGTTTTTCCAGCTCACCTGGGTTCACCAGTAGATGCTCAGTAGTATAGCATCTGTATACATAGTCTGTAGTTCTAGGTCACTGGGCACGGCAGTGTTTTGTCTCGATACATTATCGATCTGAGGAATTAATCGACGATGCAACGTCGGTGACATAATGATGACTATTTTTATGCTTTGTAAAGGTATGTTCACTTCCTACTTGTGAATAGATTCTTTAGCAATTTGCCAAAATTGTACGAGTATAGTCCAACGAAGTAGGTACTCTATCTTACCATAAACAACCAGCTCTTTAAACACACAATCTTAATCAGTTTTATTACATAATCCTTGACCAAACGGGAGAACATATCAAGATTTCTCAAATGATCAGATGCTAAAACATTAGGTAGATATATGAAATTTTTAAAACGAGTGTTGTTGCCTAGGAATCAACTAAAATACTAAAAATTAATTATTAACGACTTTATGACCTCATCAAGGAGTTCTTTGTTTCTGTGACCAAAAATAACACACATGTTGAGTAATCTGACAACCATCAAATGGTTGGATGGATATTGAATAACGAGGCAATCGTTCAGATGGTGGTCATACTCCATTAAACAAAGCACTGCATCATGAAAAGCCATACTTTATAATAATCCGCGTGAAGATTTAACTAACGAGCTGGTAGTTTGCTTTCTCTATCACACGTCTATATTTGAGCTGTTACGTAGAAGTTTTTCCGTTACATATTTATGCTCGAATGCTCCCAAATGCTCCAAAATTGGTATAATCCTATCCTAGAGTAACTTGGAACGATCCCACTGAGATGCAAAACTTTAACCCTCAAAGGTGCCTTTTGTAAAAGAACGCTATTTAGCATATTCGAAATTTAAAAGCACTATAATAACAATGGTTGACTGGTAGAATTGGCTGTATAGCATTAAGTCCGCCAATTGTACCTACCTTTATTGTGCAATAGAGAATAAATAAATATAAATCGTTTATTTTCACACACGTGGCCCATAGTCATATTATTTATTGCATCATATTGTAGTTACATAAGATCTTAAACAATAAACAGGTTCATGAGCATGAGCCCCGTGGGGGCACTGCAAAATATCCTAATTGGTTTCTTTACATAATATTAAAATAAATGATATGAGTAAATATACAAAAATTTCAATATTAGTAACAAAACAATTCTATATGTTATCGAGTGCACGAGAATTGTGCTCCAGGTGGGCAGCCCATTGATGTTGTTTAAAAATCCATAATGTATGCATAAGAGAAAGGATCATTGCTTAATGCAGGCTTTGAGTCAGGGTTCTTTCGCCCACACTTTTCCGAATTAGAATTTAATAGGTTTAGCATATTGTAGTTAGGCATTCATTTGTCACTGTTTGATTTTATGTCGTCAATGTTTCGAAATATTTGTCTGAATATCGACAACTGTCGAAAAATCGTCGAAATTAGTGTCTCTATTAGATCGGTCTTCGGGTTTTAATTATTCACTAATTTATTATCTTCTGCAAGTAATATCCCACTAAGACTATTCCAAAACCATTACTGCCATTATAGAAAGCTTACTATGGACATGCCATATTTAATCCCGGGAGCGGAATTACTCAAAGGATTGAAAAATAAAAAAGAACCTACCTATTTACGTGGAAATATACTTATCAATTGGAAAATGTATTGTGAATTAATGAATTATCTAATCTATTTAAATACATTTGATTTAGAAAATCTGGCCGACATTAATCTGTAGTGCTAAAAACTTTTAAGTTTAGTTGAGTATTCTGTGGTTTAGGTAAATGAGCGCCCGAATTACTGATCACTAATGATTGATGTCACTGAAGGTGAAAATCAATTGAAGATAAACAGACTGTAACCTGTGTGCCTATGATCTTATAAGGCTGTATGTAATGCTAGCTCCGTGGGTTCTGAGGCGCTCACAGGAACCTAACAAAAAGCTGTGAGAGGGCGCCACTTGCTTTAACTATCCAAGCAAGAAAGAAATTTTCAGAATAGAGGGAAAGTTGAATAAAAAGATTTTATGTATGAGGGCTGAATGTATATTTTATGTAAATTATTGTAGATATTTATACATGCAATAAAATTAATTAAATTTGTTTCTGGCTTTCAAATACTTAATTTTAAGAGTTAAAATTAAACTTAAACAGGTAAGTTTATTCTAAGTTACAAAATATTTATCATGTAGAACAGTTGTCTCAATGCTCGTAAGAATAACAAAAGGTAGAAGTTAATTTTCACTCTTTGAATATAAAAAAGGAAATTTAATTTTTATTTGTAAGTTAAATCTAACAAATACAAAATAGTTAAAAAGTATCTAACTCATGATATATTGGACGTAGAATTGCTTATATAAAAATAAGCTATCTTACTTTACTCAAAGATATTATTTAGGTTATGAAGAAAATTATCTTACTCCGGAGTAGAAATAATAAAATTAAATTAAAATGGGTACCTTAATAGAAGCATTATATACTACTTAATGCTAGGTAGATACGGATAATGTTGTCCTAGGAAGCCCTCGGAGACACCTCCAAGTATCAGCACACATGGCTGACCGGTTATATATCCTGGGGTGCTCGTTGGAACGCCAGACCAACATCCTTGCATAAAGAGGGCTTTGTATGCCTGAAATGTGCACACAAAGAAAGCATTAGCACAGCAAGCCAACACAAGATGGTGCAGCTGTGAGAAAAAAAAAAGTGTTACATAACACAACACGTGTGCGATGCAACAAACCAAAAATCTTCGGTGCACACAATAGATGCACAAAAGTATCAAAACGCAGTAATAGGCGTAGAACAAAAGAAAAATAGAAAGTAATAAGCAAGCGTGCTTACCCATGAGGAAGAAGTGATGCGAAGTATTCAGCCCATCATTTTATTTTATATAAAAAAACTTAATTAATCATTTCATCAGCCTAAAACAATGAAAATTGGTTAGCACATGTGGGAATTACGTGAGAAAAGTGAGGATGAGGGTTACGTAATCACCCATGTCAACTTACCGGCGACGTCAGAAAAAGGCGAATCAAAGATTACTTGTATTCATTTAAATAGCCAACATAGCCACTCCCGGCGCAAACTTTTCGACATTTTGGATATTTAGATATCACCAAATAAAAAAATCAATTATAAATTAATAATCGACGCCCTGCGTCCAAATGAAAAATGACAAGCGCAATTTGATTGATCGACCAGAGGGAATATGTATTTTTTTTTTAAGTCAAAGACATGTATGGACGTACGGCCTATCAAAATGTTAAAACGCAATACAAAATATTATTGAGTTCAATAAATAATTGAAATCTCAATTAGAAGAAGAACAATATCTAATTATGAAAAATAAAATATTAATTTTAAAGATAAACAGTTTAAGACTGAAAATAGATTAAAATATTGAATGACAGAAAAGCGCTGAGAATCCGGGAAAGAAGTTGCAACAACTGACGCTAGATGGCGTTAGTGGTATGAAAAGTGGGAAGATTAATGTTAAATTTTAATAATTTTTATGAGAGTAGACAAAAATAGGTAACGACGTGTTACAATACCTCCTCAGTTACAAAAAAAGGAAAAAAAAAGAATTTATACAAGGGAATACAAGTTCAGAATATCAGGTATGTGGTCTTGAAAAAGGAATGTCGATGGATGCATGTAGATTAGAGGTATATGAAATAAACTAAATACAAATTATTATTTATCAAAATAAACTATACATAAACTAAATAGTCTGTCATAATATTATAAGTGTGAAGGTTTTCTAAATGGAATAGGCTTAATTGATAACGGAGTTTCCAGCCGCTCCGGATGTTAAGGCTTTCATTAAGGAGTCATCACACCGCTCCATGTCTATTGTACTGAGGGAAAATAGGAATAGAAATACATAGACTACAATATTTTTGAATGGCAGGACTGGGCTTGAGGCTTAAATTTAAGGAGTTCCCATTTACCGCTCCCAGAATAGGCTTATTTATAGAGTTTCTGAACCGCTCATGGTGTTTAAGGCTTATTTATTGAAAAGAGTTACCAAACCGCTCTTGTTATACTATTTCAGATTATGGTATATAATATAGACTACATAGATAGGGAAAATATCAATAGAAAACAACTATGAATAGAGAAACTAGATATTTGCAACCTTGTCAGACAAATACTATGAAAGAAACTTCTTTAAAGAGAAAACAACTAGAAATCACTAGCACATATGAACAATAATTATTTAAAACCATGCATCCTAAAAGTAGGACATCCAACATGAAGAATAAAAAGAACCACCAAGCTCAAGACAAATATAAATGTGACCATTATGCGGTCAAGTCATCAACCATAACCATCAGAATCATCTTGACCAAAGACCAATATTTAAAGAAAGCTAAATTTTTATGTAAACAATAAATGTCAAGTAAGAGACCTATGTTTACAAAAAATATTAATAATAATAAGCCAGAAACAAAAGATAAGAAAAAAAATCACAGCTTTCTGTTCGATCCTGTTTAGGAAAAAGTCGAGGCCTTCCCGTTGAGGCGCCAATGTAACCTGTGTGCCTATGATCTTATAAGGCTGTATGTAATGCTAGCTCCGTGGGTTCTGAGGCGCTCACAGGAACCTAACAAAAAGCTGTGAGAGGGCGCCACTTGCTTTAACTATCCAAGCAAGAAAGAAATTTTCAGAATAGAGGGAAAGTTGAATAAAAGATTTTATGTATGAGGGCTGAATGTATATTTTATGTAAATTATTGTAGATATTTATACATGCAATAAAATTAATTAAATTTGTTTCTGGCTTTCAAATACTTAATTTTAAGAGTTAAAATTAAACTTAAACAGGTAAGTTTATTCTAAGTTACAAAATATTTATCATGTAGAACAGTTGTCTCAAATGCTCGTAAGAATAACAAAAGGTAGAAGTTAATTTTCACTCTTTGAATATAAAAAAGGAAATTTAATTTTTATTTGTAAGTTAAATCTAACAAATACAAAATAGTTAAAAAGTATCTAACTCATGATATATTGGACGTAGAATTGCTTATATAAAATAAGCTATCTTACTTTACTCAAAGATATTATTTAGGTTATGAAGAAAATTATCTTACTCCGGAGTAGAAATAATAAAATTAAATTAAAATGGGTACCTTAATAGAAGCATTATATACTACTTAATGCTAGGTAGATACGGATAATGTTGTCCTAGGAAGCCCTCGGAGACACCTCCAAGTATCAGCACACATGGCTGACCGGTTATATATCCTGGGGTGCTCGTTGGAACGCCAGACCAACATCCTTGCATAAAGAGGGCTTTGTATGCCTGAAATGTGCACACAAAGAAAGCATTAGCACAGCAAGCCAACACAAGATGGTGCAGCTGTGAGAAAAAAAAAAGTGTTACATAACACAACACGTGGTGCGATGCAACAAACCAAAATCTTCGGTGCACAACAATAGATGCACAAAAGTATCAAAACGCAGTAATAGGCGTAGAACAAAAGAAAAATAGAAAGTAATAAGCAAGCGTGCTTACCCATGAGGAAGAAGTGATGCGAAGTATTTCAGCCCATCATTTTATTTTATATAAAAAAACTTAATTAATCATTTCATCAGCCTAAAACAATGAAAATTGGTTAAGCACATGTGGGAATTACGTGAGAAAAGTGAGGATGAGGGTTACGTAATCACCCATGTCAACTTACCGGCGACGTCAGAAAAAGGCGAATCAAAGATTACTTGTATTCATTTAAATAGCCAACATAGCCACTCCCGGCGCAAACTTTTCGACATTTTGGATATTTAGATATCACCAAATAAAAAAATCAATTATAAATTAATAATCGACGCCCTGCGTCCAAATGAAAAATGACAAGCGCAATTTGATTGATCGACCAGAGGGAATATGTATTTTTTTTTTAAGTCAAAGACATGTATGGACGTACGGCCTATCAAAATGTTAAAACGCAATACAAAATATTATTGAGTTCAATAAATAATTGAAATCTCAATTAGAAGAAGAACAATATCTAATTATGAAAAATAAAATATTAATTTTAAAGATAAACAGTTTAAGACTGAAAAATAGATTAAAATATTGAATGACAGAAAAGCGCTGAGAATCCGGGAAAGAAGTTGCAACAACTGACGCTAGATGGCGTTAGTGGTATGAAAAGTGGGAAGATTAATGTTAAATTTTAATAATTTTTATGAGAGTAGACAAAATAGGTAACGACGTGTTACAAGACCACTGACAGATTTGTATAAATAAATTGATGTGCGGCTGTGGTGTCGGAACCTAATCTGACTGACCAACCATCACCGTCGATTCTCGGAGATACTTCGCGTCTGACGGAACTCCTATAAATGATTCATCTATTTCTTCACGCACCAGCAAAAACTGCGGACCGAGTACCGTTTGTGCAAAAACAACCCGTTTGACAAGTGCGCAAAAAGTTAAGACGCGGCGTTTTCCACGGTGGTCTGTGTCACTAGTCACAGATATATTTATGGTTATTTGATTGCTAATTCATTATTAGGTGCAACATGTCAACAAGATCTACAATAGCAGGTATTCTAGACCTCAACTAATCAGGCGAGTGCAGGAAACAATATCCACCATGGAATTAGAATGTACAAGAATTTTAAATGATTGATACAGGGTGAATCTGTAGATATTTATATCCACCACAAGGTTGTCAGGAAGAGATTAGCGATAAGACCGCCGGTATTGTATTTGTAATATTATATCGCACATAAGATGCTACAGTGACGTAACTTACATTTTACAAGTTTGGAGAAAATGCAATTTTAAAAAAAAAATTACTCCTTAGCAGGCATTATCTGAAAACGATGAGGGCTAGAACGTTTCTATATATTGGTTTATATAGCTCAGATACTGTATTTTAACAAAAAAAGGAAAAACGCTAAAAAAAAGTGAGTCTCGCCCTCTAAAATGGTTTTTTTTTTATGACACCCCCCCAGTTGCGTCACTGTTTCTCCAAATGGAAGTTAGTGTTTAATCGAGTCCAAATTATTATAGTAAAACAATTTGTACCGTTTATTGCTTTTATTTCAAAGTACACGACTACAAAAATCAAAAACCAAAAAAAATATAACAGTAACTTATCAAACTTTAGAGTTGCCACCAGATGTGTCTTTGTAGCACGGACCATGCGTTTTTTTGCACTTAATACGTATAATAGTAGTAAATAAAAATAACTTGTTAGCCCGCAATGATCACGAGTTTACAGCAAAAAATCCTTGTTAATTGCTATTTTAAATATTAGTTAATCAGAAGATAATTATGTAACAAGTAGCTTTGGCGAACTTACTTGACTAATCCTGATCAATCAGTCCTTAAATTGAGTAAGTAAAAAAACATTATCAAATCTCTCAAAAGACATTAAACTTTAAATATGAAACTAATTCAATCAGTCTTCAAGTTGAGTCATCATCATCATCATCATCATCATTTCAGCCAATAGACGTCCACTGCTGGACATAGGCCTCCCCCAAAGTTCTCCACACAGATCGGTTCTGTGCCACCCGCATCCAATGGACTCCCGCGACCTTCCCAGATCGTCGGTCCACCTGGTGGGAGGCCTGCCACGGCTGCGGCCGTCCTGCGCGTGGCCTCCACTCAAGGACCTTTCCACCCCAACGGCCGTCTGTTCTCCTCGCCAACTGCCCATTGCCACTTCAGCCACGCAATTCTTTGGGCTATGTCCGTGAAGCGGGCAAGGCGCCGGGACCAGGGGTGCTAAGAATCCCCGGGATGGCGAAAACCACCGTCGAACAACCTTGGCCCTGGCAACCTACAACACACGCACACTGCGCACCGGAACAGAAGCTGCTGGAACTGGAGGAAGAATTAAGCAGGATTCACTGAGTATCGTAGGTTATCCGAAGTCCGACGACAGGGCGAGGACACGGTGATCCTTAGATCAGGGAACCTGCTGTATTTCCGGGAGGGCGAAGATCTGTCCAAAGGTGGAGTCGGGTTTATTGTCCACAAGTCCTCTCGTGAACAACATTGTTCAAATCGGAAGTGTGTCGAATAGGGTGGCGTATCTTATACTCAGAATTAACCAAACGGTATTCGTTGAAGGTAATACAGGTGTACGCCCCGACCTCGACGCATCCCGACGAGGAAGTGGAAGTAATGTATGAGGATATATCTCGGGCAATGCATACTTCCAAGACTCACTACAATGTCGTCATGGAGACTTCAACGCAAGGCTAGGCAAAAAGGGCGATGAGGAGTCGAAAGTGGGGCAATTTGGATCTGGGATCCGGAATTACCGTGGCCAAATGCTAGCCGAGTATATGGAGAGGGAAGGACTCTATATGATGAACTCCTTCTTCAGAAAACGGCTGCATCGTAAATGGACCTGGGAAAGTCCGGACGGCGTTACAAAAAATGAGATAGATTTCATCATGTCGACTAAGACCCGGATATTCAATGATGTCTCAGTGATCAATGCGGTAAACATTGGGAGCGATCACCGAATGGTAAGAGGCACATTGAACCTCAATGTTAAATCCGAAAGGTATCGACTGATGAAATCTACGCTCCGCCCTGTAGAGGATTTTGTTATTCGGCTTAAAAACGCCACGCCTGTGTTGTAAGACTTCGGCCCTTTTCCCGCAAGTATACTGAAGGAGGGCATCCGAGGTCTTACGGAACTCGGAGTCTGCTGCAAGAAACTTTTTACTGATATTTGCCTTGACTTCGAGACTTGCGTCTTTGTACGCTTCCGTAAAGTGTTGTCTCTGCTGCAAAAGGCCGTGAGTGATGGCCGCCAAACATTGGTCATACTTCCTAGTAGTTGCGTA
>JABMDO010002598.1:0-95287 GCA_014851415.1 Cnaphalocrocis medinalis
ACATGTTTTTGTTATTGTAACGTTTGCATTGGATTATTAGAGGTCATTTGAGGTCAGGCATTAAAAAAACCAGCAGAAAGTCATACAATACGCTTGTATTACTTCGTCAACCTTTACTTATTACTTTATTTTGGCTAGCTCTTAACCGCAATTAAAACTGATGGAAAGCGTCGATGCAGTCTAGGTTGAAAAGCGTTACATTAGGTAAGTACATAAAACATGTTTTTGTTATTGTAAACATTCGCGTTGCAAATACCTACAAATAATAATTGACGTCAAGCAATGTGCTATAATATACTTATATTTTAACATCCTCGCGTTTAGTCCTGTTTATTGCATTAGTTGTTTTTGTAGTTTTATCGTAATGTATTTTAATTCTGTGCAATTATTTATTTATTATAGGCGCGCAGGAGGCCGCAGTCGTGGCAGGCCTCCCACCAGGTGGACCGACGATCTGGTAAAGGTCGCGGGAGTACATTGGATGCGGGTGGCACAGGATCGATCTGTGTGGAGTAATCTTTGGGGGAGGCCTATGTCCAGCAGTGGACGTCTATTGGCTGAAATGATGATGATGATTTATTTATTAATAGTATCTCATCGTAGTAGTGATGACTTCATTTCTTTGCCCTGCAGTGGGACATATAAAGGCGGCTACTTTACACTTATTTTTCATCAATTATAATTATTATCAGCTATTTCATCTATCTCTGCCTGGTAACTACTTGGTTTAAAGATATAAATGATTAGCGAATACAGACTTAAGGAATTAAAATAATTATATAATAGATACATATTTATTTTTGAACAACCGTTGTACCGGACTATGATCTTGGGATTCGATTCTCGGATTGAGCAAAAGGTATGTCGAAACATACTTTTTGTTCAATACAAGATAGTAAGACCTGACCCTTTAAGTCATCACAAACCCTTCTTTCAAAGCTGTCTTCTTCACACCACACAGTTTCGGGTTTGGTATCATCCTTGCTATTAACTACCACGGACGGAAACAAAACGGACCGTCAAAATTAACGGGTGTGCATAAATCTAAGTTTCCTTCACTAAGCAGTAAGTATTGGTAATTCGGTATGCGCGTACGCAGTCGTGACCTCGAGCGGCATCCTCGGCCGCTGTCGCAACTATACAAGACTGTTTGACCAACTGGCCATCACTTATCCGCATTAGCTTTACTATAGGGACTGCCGCGGTGGCGCAGTAGCACAGAATAATATAGGCAGTGCTCAATACGCAATTCTTTATTGCTTCCATATTGTATAGAAACAGAGATGGTAGATCTTCTATACTATTTATAAAGAGATAACTTCTGTAGACAACGACAAGGCTTATAGGTAAACCGAAAACACGAAACGCTTGCGCGATGTAATTGAGCAAAGCGCCATCTATTGGTTCATTTCTGAATTACGGTCCCGAAGCGAAGTGAGGGCGGGCACTATCTATCTATATAAATAAAAATGAATCGCCGTTCGTTAGTCTGGCTAAAACTCGAGAACGGCTGGGCCGATTGAGCTGATTTTAGTTTTAAAATGTTTGTCGTAGTCCAGGGAAGGTCTAAAAGGTGAGAAATTAAACAAAAAGTAGGTGGAACGAAGTTCGCCGGGAGCCACTAGTCTATAATAAAGGAACCACTATAGACCTTGTTACGGCACTGCAATATGAGAGGGAACAGCATTTTATTACCTATTTGAAATGTTTCTCTTATTATTATACTAGTGGCCCGCCCTCACTTCGCTTCAGGGGGACCATAATTCAAAAATAAACCAATAGATGGCGCTGTGTCCAATACCATCGCGCAAGCGTTTCGTGTTTTCGGTTTACCTATAAGCCTTGTCGTTGTCTATAGAAGTTATCTCTTTATAAATAGTATAGAATATATAGATATAGATTTAAACGTTGTAAGGGCTAGGCTCACAGTATAAAATTAATAGTTTTTTTCTTTTAAAAAGGTTTTTGGATCTTAAGACGTTAAAGCGACGGCTACACTACACGGTACAAAATAAATGTTTGGTCCCACCAAACATTTATTTTGTACCTGGGTTTTTCTGTTGAGAAATTCTCAGTGTCAGCCCGAAGTCTAAAAGTAGGCAATCTTGTACCCTCGTGACTCGGAAATCTTCGGTCGTGTCATACTGGTGTCCCATCGAATAAGAGGTAAGAGAAAAGGGTTTAAAGGGAATAGACTTAACTGTGGGAGAGCCACGCTTCGGCATGAATGGGCCGGCTCGACCGGAGTGATACCACTGCCTCACAGAAAACCGGCGTGAAGCAGCCCCTCTGTGCTGTGTTTCGCCGAGTGAGTGAGGGTACCGGAGGCCCACTCGGGGGGGAAGGGGATAAAAGATTGGCAGCGCACTTGTAACTCCACTGGTGTTGCAAGTGTCCATGGGCGGCGGCAATGCTAACCATCAGGTGATCCACCTGCTTGCCTGCTACCTATCACATAAAAAAAAAATTTCAGTGTCAGTCCGAAGTCTAGAAGTGACTCGTGAACCACGTTAAGGTAAGTATTCGCTTATGCCTAATTTTCGGTCGTGTCACACACATGTGTCTGCGCACACTTGTGCACTAATGTCCTGCGTCGATGGCTGATCGTTAAGATTGGCCGTAATAGCCCTACTATCGGCTAGGAGGACGTTAGTTAGTATTGGTAATTCGGTATGCGCGTACGCAGTGACCTCGAGCGGCATCCTCGGCTGTCGCAACTATACAAGACTGTTTGACCAACTGCTGTGGCCGTAGCTTATCCGCATATCCATGGTTTTTAAGAGCTAAACTCTATGGACATCGCCAAACCTTGGGCCAATCGTTGCCCAGTGTACTATTTGACGGTACACTATTATTATCCGTCACTTAATACACTTTTCTCTGATTGGTCGACAGCATTAGCAGGTATAAAATCACGTGAGTACCTATATTAACCAATCAACGTACACCTTGCCTTTGTCGGATGATTTAACGGCAAGACGCCGTAAATTAATCAACTTACTAAAATTAAATGCGTTAAATAGTACATTTCAACTGCCGTTTATTATTTTCCGAGAGTTGATCAACTACCTAGAAAATTGATCAACTTACGAGTCTTGTTATTTTCCGGTGACATATACAAACATTAGCGCGATGCAATCGATGCACAGCGCCATCTATTGGTAGACACTGAAACTACTGTCTCGAAGTGAGGGTGGGTCACTTGAGGGAATAGAGAGTGCACCTGTATAGCCGTACTATCGGTTAGGAGGACGTTAGTTAGTATTGGTAATTCGGTATGCGCGTACGCAGTGACCTCAGCTGTCGCAACTATACAAGACTGTTTGACCAACTGCTGTGGCCGTAGCTTATCCGCATTAGCTTTATTATACGGCACGAGCCGTAAACTATAGGCAGTACTTTGTTGACAGGGAAAATTAATTTCAAATAGTTATTTTTTTTTGACGCCCAATTTCGTCTAGTGGTTTAATTAAGTACCGGTCCGTGTTCTCGGTCCCGGGTTCGATTCCCGGGTCGAGCAAAAATATGTTCTGAATTCTTCGAACATAGCTCAGGCTCAGCTCTCCAATTAGGCAAGCGTGGTTATTAAGCCTAACCCCATCATAGTAGTGATAACTTGATTTCTATCATGGAGGCCTTTGCTCTGCAGTGGGTCTGAATAGGCTGATATAGTCCGAGGCAAGAAAGTGTAGTTATGACCTTGAGTGCGCAAAAACCAATTTTGATAGAAAGTCTTCTTTTTTACAAGTGCGCAAAATAACGGCCATCGTTATACTTTCGTGCCTCCAGCTATACTTTACTTAATTTTTAGTTTTTTTAAGTGATAAGTGGCAGACGAGTAGACGGATCACCTGATGATAAGCGATTGCCGGCGCCCATAGACACCTGCAACCGGATTAGAGTTACAAGCGCGCTACCAAACTTTAACCCTTTCCCCCAATTGGTAACTAATTACTTAAGTCAAACTAATTAAAAATTCCTACTAAATTTAATTGACGACCCGTTTAGCGCAATGGTTTGAGCGCCGGTAAGGTTCGCGGGTTCGATTCCCGCACCAACACAAATGTTTGTTGATGAAACAGATATTGTGTTGGGTCTGGGTGTTTGTAGTTCCTTCGTTGTTTCTGGTTTCCATAGTACAAGGGAAAACCTTAGTTTGGGACCAGGACAATGTATGTGATGTTGTCTCAATTTATTTATTTATTTAAGTACCGGTCCGTGATCTCGGGGTCCCGGGTTCGATTCCCGGGTCGAGCAAAAATATTTTCTGAATTTTTCGAACATAGCTCAGGCTCAGCTCTCCAATTAGGCATGCGTGGTGATTAAGCCTAACCCCATCATATTAGCGATGACTTGATTTCTATGATGGAGGCCTTTGCCCTGCAGTGGGTCGTAAATAGGCTGATACTTTACTTATTTTTTTTTTTAAGTGGTAAGTGGCAGACGAGTATACGGATCACCTGATGACAAGCGATTGCCGGCGCCCATAGACACCTGCAACCGGATTAGAGTTACAAGCGCGCTACCAAACTTTAACCCTTTCCCCCAATTGGTAACTAATTACTTAGTAAAACTAATTAAAAATTCCTGCTAAATTTAATTGACGACCCGTTTAGCGCAATGGTTTGAGCGCCGGTTCAGACGTAAGGCTACGTTACGTTAACGTTGGTGCGGGAATCGAACCCGCGACGGGTTCGATTCCCGCACCAACACAAATGTTTGTTGATGAAACAGATATTTGTGTTGGGTCTGGGTGTTTGTGGTACCTTCGTTGTTTCTGGTTTCCATAGCACAAGGGAAAACTTTCGTTTGGGACCAGGACAATGTCTGTGATGTTGTCTCAATGTATTTATTTATTTTACTATAATAGCGAAACCGTATCGATCAGTAATCGATTGACGCATAACGCGCACGCGTGAAGAATGGCGGCAGTTCGGAGTCCGTCGGCGCGCGCGCAACGGTGTCAAGGTTGTTGGTCGGAACCACAGAGCAAGTAAATAAGCTCGCGATGGCTTATATCAATGGTATGAAGCCAATTTCCCTATGGACACTATCGATAGTACCAATACTATACAGGGACGTATACAAGAGGGGGGTCCAGGGGATCCAGACCCCCCCCCATTGAGGGCTGGTTTGACATAAGGTTGAATCGGCTATAGCCAAGGGCGACTTAATTAAGGGGTCGGCAAGGTTGGTGGGGTAGCAAATTGTAGATAGCCCTGGGACGGCAAATCAACCTCACGTTCTTCAAGAGCGTACATGTAATAACGCACGCTGGGTCCAGCTGGTCCTTGAATTGTACTTCGGAAAGCACGCATTATAAAATATAATTACAATTAGGGAAATTGTTAACACGGGGGGGGGGGGGGGGGGTGATTCGTAATTGTTTTGCAATGTGGGACACCCCCCTTGTCAAAGCTATACCTATATACGTCCGTGATACTATACTATTGACATTTGCTGGCAGGATAGCGCATACGCCAAAGGTCGTGGGTTCGATTCCCATCCTGGACAAACATCCGTGTAATGAATACATATATGTGTTTGTTCAGTATCTGGGTGTTCTTGATAGTATCGATAACTTCTAGATAACTTCTATAGACTTCTAGATAACTTCTATAGACAACGACAAGGCTTATAGGTAAACCGAAAACACGAAACGCTTGCGCGATGTAATTGGACACAACGCCATCTATTGGTTCATTTCTGAATTACGGTCCCGAAGCGAAGTGAGGGCGGGCCACTACTTAGTAAATAAATAAATTCACACAACATCTCATACATTGACCTGGCTCTGTAGTAAGAAGGCTAAGCTATGTTTCTTTTTCTTTTAGACTATACAGAGTGTATCTGTGAACATTTACATCCCTTTAACCACGTGTTCTAACAACCATTCTAAACAACATTAAATATAATATGTTCCATGAGTTTTTAAATCGCATAAAAAATTTTCAACTTTCCATACCAAGTTGTGACTTGGTCATTTTGTTTGGGGAGTCGAAAAATTTTTCGATGAATTTCAAAAAGTTGTTGAACAAATGTTGGTCAGAATGGTTGGTAGAACACTTGGTTAAAGGTATGTAAATGTTCACACATACAACCTGTACATCACGGGCAAAACCAGGTGAACCCGCTAGTTAATCATAATTTAGAGTTAATGTTCCGATTACGTGTGTGATAAATTTTAATGGATTATTAATGCTTTTACTCATAGAGATACGAGAGACCCTTACACAAGCTTCTACTTCTAGTGAGGTCATTATGATAAATTGGTACAGACAACCACACATCACACATAACAGTGGGATAGCCATGCTTCGGCATGAATGGGCCGGTTCGACCGGAGTAATACCACGTCCTCACAGAAAACCTACGTGAAGCAGTGCATGCGCTGTGTTTCGCTGCGTGAGTGAGGGTACCGGAGGCCCAATCCAGAGGATTAAAAAGTAAGCAGCGCACTTGTGACACCACTGGTGTTGCTGGTGTCCATGGCCGGCGGTTATCGTTTAACATCAGGTGATCCGTTAGCTCGTCAGCCACATATATCATAAAACAATCAGGTTATAACATACTAGATGTATCTGTGAACATTGACATCCGTTTATCTAAGTCTACCAACAAGCGTTTTGAGTAATATTTGTTCAATTGTGAATGATTTGTGAGTGAGGGTACCGGAGGCCCAATCAGGGGTAAAGAGGGTTAAAGGTTGGCAGCGCTCTTGTGACTCTATTGGTGTTGCAGGTGTCTATGGACGGCGGCCATCGCATACCATTAGGTGATGAGTCTGCTCGTCTGCCAACTAACACAAAAAATAAGTACTTAAATGTTTTTGGAAATTCCCATAAAAAAAACAACTATTTATAAAAAGTCGGTCACGTGACTTGTTCATTTTGTATGGAGAGTCGAAAAAATTTTCGGCGAATTTCGAAAAGTCGTATAATGAATGATGATTAAAATGGTTTTCTAGCCTAATGGCCAAAAGGATGTAAATGCACATAGATGCATCCTGTATAACAATGAAAATGCCTCTTTAACAATGAAAATGCCTCTATAACAATGAAAATGCCTGTATAACATAATATATAATGAATATATAATGAAAATATGAACTTACATGGTCTATAAAGAGTCGAACCCACGTCCCAAGGAATATTGCACAGATGATACCGGCCAGCAATAATATCACTGCTGAGGCAAGCACGAACCCTGGGGACAAACATAGTTTAACGTAAGTACAGTTTAAAAATAAGCTAGCGATTTTTAAAAGTAAAATGCATCAAGAAAGTCATGAAATTAATTGATGGCGCCACTGCCGCTTACGCCATAGAGCAGGGTTTCTTAAAGTGGGGTCCACGAACCCCTTAGGGGTCCGTAGCATGAGTGTCAAGGGTCCGCAGCAGCTCACAAGTCCACAATTTAACGTGCTCATTGAGGCCAATCAAGAGCATCCTTCTCACTAATTAAGTTTTGTTTTATTTTAATTAGTGCCTAAGTGTAAGTAAACTACCAATAAATGATTTTTGTGCAATAAAACTGATTACTACATGGTTTTTTTTTCCTAAAATATTCTTTGACAGGGGTCCGTAGAGGATTTTGAATTCAGTTCGTGATCCGTGACTGCATAAAGTTTAAGAAACCCTGCCATAGAGTATGGTAGCCCCATTGGTTATAATACTATGGAACTCCGAAATAGTTCCTCAAGAATATATATCACGACTTTATTGACAGAGTATACAATTTCACACACTAAGGGCCTCGTTCACCACCCCTGAGTAAAGTAATTTACTTGTCAATTAAAATGGGTTCGGAGAAAATTGGCCCCTGGTATGTATTGAATAAATTATTTAAATTAAACTAGACCGCGGATCAGGGGCCATTTTCCTCCAAACCCACTTTAAATGAAGAGTAAATTACTTGACACCTTACTGGTGGTAAACGAGGCCCTAACTGTGATGTTTTCCTTAACCCAACTTAATGGTAGAAAGACGCATATAACTTTAAAAAATCCAGCCTCAACATAGTTACAAATTCTAAACTACAACTTTATGTTAGAGCTCCATTGATAAATCGAGTGCATTCTATTAGTACACAAACTGGTTTCGCTTGCAACAAGTCGCGCAAGGTATATCATAGGTAAAAGTATTAGTTAACTGTTATTTACTGGGCTAGGTTTAAACTTAATAAGAAACTTCATAGAAAACATTAGATACACAGCATGAATGCGTTAAAAATATCACCGCCATTATAAATAAATAATTTCTCACAACATCTCATACATTGACCTCCGTACTAAGTAACTTAAGCACTTGTGTTACAGATATCAGACAACAGAGAAAACACAAATATCAGACAACAGAGGAAACACAAATATCAGACAACAGAGAAAACACAAATATAAGACAACAGAGGAAACACAAATATAATGCTTAAATACATATATTACACCCAGACACTGAAAAAACAAAAGTGTTTGTTCAGTGTCTGGGTGTCCCACCAGGGTCCCCACCCTGGATGGAACCCACAACCTTTTGCGTATGAGCCAGGGTCACTATCAAATGCGCCATCCGGCCAGTCAATCAATCCATCATTGGCCCATCTACACGGTGATTGCTTAGTTATGATGTGGCCAACTAAGGCTCGATTCGGGAAAGATCGATATTTTTCACTAACTCGCTTGCACATTATTATAGTCCGAAATTTATTAGACTATAGGCCAACGCATGACCACAATAGGGTAGTTGACTAATATCGATGTAGTAAAAACTAATTGATACTTTACCAAAATATTGGTAAATAAGATCCAATAGCCACAATTTTCAGTTAAAAATAAAACGTCTAGCTGGTTTTGTGAGCATTCAAAGTTTCATGGGCAAGTCCATTTTTAAAGTTTATAATATTATAAAAATAATTATATCATTGAACTACTTACACAATAAACACAAACTTTTATTATAAAACTATGTACATAAACGAAACATTTGATATAGCTACCAAACAAAATTTGCTAGACGCGCATACAAGATACGAGCGTGTGACGTCACATGTTAGTAGCCATTTGTATAGAGCGTTTTTGGGCCCGCGTAAAATATGTGCTCTTAAAGTTGTGATATCTCAGGTAATTCAAATCAGAATCAAATAATTCTTTCAACAATGTTTCTTTAATAGAGGGGTCTTTTGATTAAACAAATAAAAAAAAAATAGTCAAATACCCTATCGCACCTGATGGAAAGTGACGATGAGGTCTAGGATGACACGCGTTTGCCTAGAAGATGCCTGTTCACTCTTGCCTTAAAGATATCCAAGTTATAAGTTTTTGATTATTTCACTTGCTTACAAAAAAATTCAAACTAACCATGAGTTAGTAGAAATTGAAAATTCAATGAAATCATATCGTTTCTTCATATAAATATTTAAACCACCAAACTAGTATTAAAATCATAACACTCTACAGATACACATCTTAAGCCTGATTGGTTGATTGACATACAAACTTTAACCTCAATTGTAACAATAGTGGTTTAACCGTTACGTCACAACCTTGCAAGATGGCTGCAATCAGATACGTGTAATTGAATTTCGACATTAAACCTAGATAGTTTAGATGTTATTTTCGTTTGTAGATTGTGAATTATGGAAGTTAGGTTATGTCATGTATCTTGGATCATATAAACAATAAGAAAGCGCTGAAAGAATCACCGCCAAAGAAACGTCATAAGCGCTATTTGACATTTTCGGAATATAAAACCAATTACATTGCATTAGGGTCAAAAATAGAATATATTGACGCCATTTTCGGAATTAAAAATATCTATAACTCAATTTTGCACACTGCTTCGCTAGCGCCTTCCACTTTCCTAAAATGGGGGGTTAGAAAGAGACAAAAAGCCTATTTTACTCCCCATCCCTTCTACTAGGTACTTATCTCCACTTAAAAAAATGCGTCAATTCGTCGCTCCGTTTTGCCGTGAAAGAAAGACAAACATACAGACAGACAGACACACTTTCCTTTTTATAATATTAGTATGGATGCGTCAAGAAAGTCTTCATCATTTCAGCCAATAGACGTCCACTGCTGGACATAGGCCTCCCCCAAAGTTCTCCACACAGATCGGTCCTGTGCCACCCGCATCCAAGGGACTCCCGCGACCTTCACCAGATCGTCGGTCCACCTGGTGGGAGGCCTGCCACGGCTGCGGCCTCCTGCGCGTGGCCTCCACTCAAGGACCTTTCCACCCCAACGAAGTCCACCCCAAGAAAGTCTTGCCAGCTCTTAAAAAAGGAATAAGTAAGCCCTTCTCCAATTTGTTCCAATTTTTCCGCCAAAAGTCTCTGGCTACACGATTTAAAACAGTTAAACTATCACAGGTGAATTGTTTTTCAAACAATCATCGGAAAGACAGTCAAACAAATCGACGGTTTACCAGAAACGTACCCATATGGATTCCTCCAACAATAATTCTTCGTTATTTTGAAAACATGGTTGACATTTCCGCCATTTTGTTTCCAGAAACTTCGACATGTCACTTGCATACAAAAATTGTTTATAAATGCTATTTAATTTCCAGATCATAGACTTAGAATGTCAGCCTTTCTTATTTGATAGGTGGCAGACGATCCGTCTGATCACCTGATGGTAACCAGCCATAGACACCTGCCGCACCCGTAGTCATAAGTGCGCTGACAACCACAACCCCCTTTCCCCCTAATTGGGCCTCCAGTACCCTCACTCACTCGACGAAATACAGCGCAGGCGCTGCTTCACGCCAATCTTCTGTGAGGCTGTGGAATAACTCCAGTCGAGCTGGCCCATTCATGCCAAAGCGTGGCTCCTACAGTTCAAGAAATGCCCTGCTGAAGTACAGTCAGCAACACATGAGGTTACCACAACCTGTCAAATTTTCTCAATTGATATTCAACCTAATGTGTATGACAGTAGGATGAGAGTCGATTGAAGAAATTTGACAGTTTTGTATACTTTTACGTGTGCCTATACGTACCTACCAACAAAGCGTGGGAAAGAGAAGACACATTGGACAGTGCTTATGTCAAAGAGAGACAGATGATAATGTCCGGCCTGTCGACAATAAAATTTATCATCACATTATCACTTGAATTCCCTTGAATTTCGTGAAGTTATGTTTAAACTCTATGTTTGGTCTATGTGCTAATTTTCAACCATTTGTGTGAAAAGTCGAATTCAAAGAAAACTCTTATGTTAGGTAGGTACAGACAGCCGCACATCAGGTTACTACAATCTGTCAAATTTCTTCAATCGAACATCACCTTTATATCAAACGTGTTGATCCATTGATCTGATGTGCAGCTGTCCGTACCTAGTCCTAGATTATGTATTTTTTTTTATGTGATCGATAGCAGACGAGCAGGCGGATCACCTGATGGTAAGCAATTGCCGCCGCACATAAACACATGCAACAAGTGCGCTAACCTTTTATCCCCTTCCCCTCGATGGGCCTCCGGTACCCTCACTCACTCGGCGAAACACAGCACAGGGGCTGCTTCACACCGATTTTCTGTGAGGCAGTGGTATCACTCCGGTCGAGCCGGCCCACAATTAAATGCATTTGTCGATCTTTTTGTTTGCTAAATAGTATATTTTGAACTTAAAAGTAAAAAAATACTTATTTGGTACCAGCAGCCAAGAAAGTGGTAGGTAGTCTACCACTTTTGACAAAAAATTCTGCGAGATGTCATATCGCTAAGGTTGACTTTTCTAATCAAACGTGACACTTGGCATGGCGTCATATCCATACTTCCATACTATCCATACTAATATTATAAATGCGAAAGTAACTCTGTCTGTCTGTCTGTTACTCTTTCACGCCAAAACTACTGAACGGATTTAAATGAAATTTGGTATACAGATGATCTAGACCCTGAGAAAGGACATAGGCTACTTTTTGTTGCGAAAAGGGGGTTGTAAGGGGTTAAAAGGGGTAAAAAGTTACTTTTCCACGCGGACGAAGTCGCGGGCGGCCGCTAGTCATAAATAACAAAGAGAGCCATAGCACAAAATAATTACACACAGAAGTTAGACTCAGCTGATTTTGAATTTAGAAGAGTTCGTTGACATATTATGCTAGAGTTGTTGCCCGGAATGAGTACATAAGCGCGCGGCCTCTACCACAGACCTCGACAGTTTGACAATCTTATGTCATAAGTTAGGATTAATGTGGTCGAAAAGGCGTATTTCCCCATTAGTGCGCATGCGTGAGTACATGGCACGTTTTTAGCTCTTAGGGGGCAGCCTACTTTCTGTGTGTAATTATTTTGTGGCAAAGGCCTCCACAGAAAGTGCTAAGTCATAATTTTAAAAGAGTTTAGTTACGTCGCTAATGGAAAAAACCTTTTCTAAATGAAATCGCAATTATTGCCAAAATCACGTAAAAAACGTTACATGTATGTAGATAATTATGAAGCTTAAATGCTAGAAAATTCACGACTAAATCGTAAAAGAGTCGTTAAAATCTTTTACTGACTTCTAGGCTATAAAACTTGTGGAATTACGCTACGAAATGCTTGAATATATTATTATAATAAAGACAATTAAAGTGTTGATTATTTTTTACAATGAATTTTTCAGTTTAACTTAGAGATAACTACCCCAATTAAGTACCAAAGTATCCTACTACTATTATAAAGGCGAAAGATTGTAAGTATGGATGTATGGATGTTTGTTACTCTTTCACGTAAAAACTACTGAATGGATTTGAATGAAACTTTACCACAATATAGCTTATACATCAGAATAACACATAGGCTACAAACCTGAAGTCCACGCGAACGAAGTCGCGGGCAAAAGCTAGTTTTTTTATAATACAAACAGCTTCTGCGCTGTGTTTCACCGAATGAGTATGGGTACGGGAATCCCAATCGGGGGGAAAGGCAGTTAAAGGTTGGCAGCGCACTTGTGACTTTACACGGTTTTGCAAGTATCAATGGGCGGTGGCAATCGCTTATAAAGCGCCAAGAAAGTCATTTAAACGGATTTTTTGGGAACTAACGAATGTTCAAATGAAGTTAACTACCATACCCTAAGACATTTAAGTGGTAGAGTTTTTTTTTTGTTGACACGCAAGTGTGTGAGCTAAAGTCGAGATGGGCAGGACACCTGGCAAGAATGATAGGACTATAAAGCTTACCAAAAGCAGCCAAGATTAGATTACAATTGATTTTATTAGATTACATTTAGATTCTAATTGTGGGAGAGCCATGCTTCGGCATGAATGGGCCGGCTCGACCGGAGTGATACCACTGCCTCACAGAAAACCGGCGTGAAGCAGCTCCTGTGCTGTGTTTCGCCGAGTGAGTGAGGGTACCGGAGGCCCATCGGGGGGAAGGGGATAAAAGGTTAGTAGCGCACTTGTTGCATGTGTTCATGGGCGGCGGCAATTGCTTACCATCAGGTGATCCGCCTGCTCGTCTGCATAAAAAATCACATAAAAAAAAAAAGGACGACGTCCTGTGGGTAGACAACCTGCCCGTTTATCCGACGATATTGTAAAGGTAGTGGGGAAACCATGGATAAGGCTGGCTGGTGACCGTAAGGAGTCGCGTACTAAAGAAGAGGCCTATTTCAGCAGTGGGTGGATGTGGGCTGACATGATGATGTTGATGATGACTCTATCGACGCATTAAACCATCAAATAATCAGTCTACTCGTCTGTCAACTAACACGTTAAAAATAACGGAAGTTTGTAGTAAGTTTCGAATCCGAGCACGTACCTTTGGATTTCTGGCGCATTTTGGGGTAATATTTTTATTACATGATTTAGATAGTTTCAAAATTAACTCGCATTAAAACCGCAATTTCTGATATTTTCTCGCAATTTCATCATCGCTTCCTATTGCGAATATTGTTTTGATTAACTTACGATTGGCCAACGGCCAGACCAAGGTTGTTCTGCAACTGTCTGAGTTAAATGATTCCGTTTACTTCGTTATGCATATTAAAAATCTACGCAAAATAGTCTATGTGACTGGATAAGGTCACAACACTTCATACATAGACCTGACTCTGTACTAAGTAGCATAAGCACTAAGAAATGCTTTCTCAAATTTGGAGCTACCTCGAGCAAAGAGTTTCGAATTTATCGAACACTAAGTAGTGGCCCGCCCTCACTTCGCTTCGGGACCGTAATTAGAAATGAACTAATAGATGGCGCTGTGCTAAATTACATCGCGCAAGCGTTTCGTGTTTCCGGTTTACCTATAAACCTTGTCGTTGCTCTAAGGAAGTAATCTCTTTATAAATAGTATAGAATATTGTAGATAAAAGATAGCTCGCGTGATCACCGCACCGCATTAGGCAAGCGTGATGATTAAGCCTAACTCCCATCATAGTAGCGATGACTTGATTTCTTAGAGGCCTTTGCCCTGCAGTGGGACAGTATATAGACTGATACTTTTAGCACTTTCTTTGATAACGCCCCGTTGGCATGATCTCGGGTTTGGGTTTCGAGCAGAGTATGTTTCAAAATTTACGAACATAGCTCGGGTTTGTGATCACCGCACCGCATTAGGCAAGCGTGGTGATTAAGCCTAATCCCATCATAGTAGCGGTGACTTGATTTCTATAATGGAAGTCTTTGCCCTGCAGTGGGACAGTATATAGGCTGATACTTTACTTTACCATTTAGGACAGTGCTCGTGCTTAATCCACAAAGCTACCATTGCTATAAAACCTTGAGGAGTATTAGTAGGGAATGTTATCATGGCGAACAATCGTTCCGTTCACCGCATTTCGAAATATTTCTGTCCTATTCGCTTTTCTAAAGGTAACATACTTCAATACTTAATCATTAGAAAATACCTCCTACCGATTTGAAAGATAATATAAATTTAAATCGTTAATTATAATACTTAGGGCCACGAGGCCCTTACAATAACAGTAGTCAATTTTCACAACGACTCTTGCCAAATGCGACCGAACGGGTATGGAATTGATATATAAAATATGCATGCCGACTCCAACAATCACACCTCACCTGGTCTCAAACTAGGGCAGCCCCTGTACTATGAGTGACGATCAATAACTGGGGGCGTCAACCCAGGACACCCAGACCCAAGACAACTTAGAAAATGTAGTTTTCTAAATGAACTTGCCCGGGAATCGAACCCGGGACCCTTCGCGCCCTTTTTTATAATCATATAATAACTCGTAACTAATTATTGCCTTAATTAAAGGGTTCTTGAGTGGAGACCGCGACTCGGGAAGCGTAGTGTAGAACGGCCTCCGGCTAGATGGAGTGACGATCTGCTAAAAGCCGTTGGTTTGGTATATACTGGATGCGTCTCGCCGAAAACAGGGCGAAATGGCGAACATTGGGGGAGGCCTATGTCCAGCAGTGGACTGGGACAGGCTGATAATGATGATAATTACCTTTTCATTGACAGATTGTGGTAACCCAAAGGTTTTGAAGCGTCAACATACATAACAAGAACTATACATTGTACAAATATAGAAATACGCGTGAAACTGCCCCATTGTTCGCAGTTGGACAAATAATTTAATAGCATAATGTACACTTGTGTATATAAATGAGATCATCATCGCGTGTCATTCCCACTTGCGTCCAAAGGCGTCGCTTTGGAGGCCGGGGTACCCTTGCACCATGGGGGTTATCGCATGTGAAAAAAAATCGCTAGATGGCGTATTGTAGAACTGAGGTCCAATAAACGGTGATCGGACTGATCAGTTATTTTTTGACGGCCTCGATGGCGCAGTGGCTAAGGTGTTCGCCCGAAACGCGAAAGGTCCCGGGTTCGATTCCCGGTCAAGTCAATTTAAAAATCGAAATTTTCTAAGTTTTCTTGGGTCTGAGTGTTCTGAGTTGACGCCCCCAGTTAATTATCGTCACCTGGTACTCATAGTACAGGGGTTGCCCTAGTTTGAGACCAGGTTGATTGGTGTGATTGTCTGGCGCATTTATTTATTTTGAAGTGAGGATGTAACGAGTTACTAAACGATCAATGACGTAGAAGTTAAACCCCGACCTTTAACTCCCTTCCCCCCCAATTGGGCTCGTGGTATCCTCACTCACTCGACGAAATACGGCGCAGGCGCTGTTTCACGCCGGTCTTTTGTGATGCCGTCCTACACAATGCCGTACTCCAGTCTAGCCGACCCATTCATGACGAAGCGTGGCTGTCTCACGGTTGATGACATCCATACTAATATTATAAATGGGAAAAGTGTGTCATATCTGTCTTGTATGTTTCTCTTTTCTTTTCACGGGCAAAACGGAGCGACGAATTTGACTTGATATTTTAGTGGACCAATGGAAGGGATGGAGAGTAACATAGGCTGACTTTTGCTCCTTTCTAACCCCCCATTTTAGGGAAGTGGGGGGCGCGAGGAAAGCCGCAGGCAAAAGCTAGTATAGTATTATAATATACATTTGAAAAATTCAAAATTGCGTGTTAAATTCGAAGTTTATCGCTATATAAATAATATAAGATGAGAGAGTGTAATATAGATTACTATTGGGGCACGTACATCCGTGACTTTTCCAACAAAGATATTATCTAGTTATTTTTCTTATTTGCTAAGTCAACAGTAAAATTGCGTTAATTTGCATTTATCAGCGTAATGTTAAATTTAGGTCAGGTCCATTTTTATTCTCTAAATTCTAGACTATTATTTTCTTTTTGACAAGGGCAAGAATTCTTGCAATTAAACAAGCATTTGGTCTGATTGCTATAAAAGTCCGTCAATTTCTGCATACTTAACTCATTCAGCCTATTTCATTTCTGTCCTAAGATACAGGATAAATACCGTAATAGTTTAAGCGCCCCTAAGTATACCTACGTAGACTTTTTTATTTGATTTGATTGTTCTGACAATCTTCTATTATCTATTATATCTATATTATTTATAAAGAGGATAACTTCTATAGACACGACAAGGCTATAAGGTAAACCGAAAACACGAAACGCTTGCGCGATGTAATTGGACACAGCGCCATCTATTGGTTCATTTCTGAATTACGGTCCCGAAGCGAAGTGAGGGCGGGCCACTAGTTTTTTAATAAAGTTAAAACTTATTACTTATTGATTGGTTTAAGTACCAGGCCATAATCTTGTGGTCCCGGGTCGAGCAAAAGTATGTTTCGAATTTTTCGAACATAGGTTTGTGATCACCGCACCGCATTAGGCAAGCGTGGTGATTAAGCCTAACCCCATCATAGTAGCGATGACTTGATTTCTGTGATAGAGGCCTTTGCCTTGCATTGGGACAGTAAGTATATAGGCTGATACTTTACTTTGTGGCCTGGTTGTACACCTCTATCAAAGGTGCGATATAAATCTATTTTTCAAGGTAAACTGAAAACACCAATAGCAATCGCGATTTCAGTCCGAAATTCACCATCTATTGGTAGAATTTGGGACTAAAAATCCCATACATTGTTTGTCTTTATGATTGTTTTCACAAATCTCTAATCCTACATATTATTTATCGGCTTCGTATGGAACTTTTTTAGTTGAATATCTGTTAATATTGACCGTCTAGGGCGGAAGACTATAAGGTTGGCAGCGCACTTGTGACTCCAGTGGCGTTGCATGTGTCTATGGGCGGCGGCCATAGCATCAGGTGATACGTCTGGTAGTCTGCCACCTATCACATAAAATACCTATTCTACTTTCCTATGCCACAAACGCCCAGACCCACTGTTTCATCAACAACAATTCAGTTTTTATCTCAACTCTATCACAAGTCTAACTAGATGTCATAATCTATACAAAAAATCAATTTCCTATCAACCAATCATTGTTGAAATCGATTTTTCTTTACCAACAAATGCGTTATGTCAACAAAACTGGTCGGTTTTACGCAAGCCCCGTTATTTATAATTCGCATATATTTAGTCCACATAACACTAAATATCTTCCAAAACTGGATTTCGCGTATAACGGAACACAAATCGTATTTTTAAATAAAAACCGCATACAATATTGCACATTGGAATAAATTTAAAGGTCATTACGAAAGTATTGCATATATCTATTGCAAATTACATAAATCACTCACGAATTTTTCTAGTTCGAACGCGCGTATTCCATCATCCGTGTAAACGAACGTATCGCCATCTTGGTATCACAGACAAAAGACGAAAAACAACGGAAAAAAAAAGAAAAAAGAACACGGGAAAAGTTCACCTAAAAAGGACGGGTTGTGAAAGTTTTTAACTACCGAAACGCCATCCTTCGGCGACCGCGTTGGAGAGACTGGCGTACCAACCTGCGCTGAGGTTCTTGCCTGAATTTTTTTGCTCGCACTCGGTTTAGCTTGTCCGGTTTTCGTAATTGCAATTTGCTTGTTTATTGGACGCATTCGTTTTATGCAGTTGGTAACAAATAGAAACTACTTTGTTTCTTTCATACATCGATACAATCTAGATAACCTAACCCCACATGAAGGGGTTATGAGACAACTCGAAAAACTCGCCCAAGAATTTCAAGATTTTTTTGCCGGTCACTGTCCTAACCTAACCAATATTTTAACGCAAGGGTCTCGGGTTCGATTCCCGCACCATGCAACACAAATGTTCGTTGATGAAACAGATATTTGTGTTGGGTCTGGGTGTATGGGGTCCCTTTTCGTTTAGAAACCTTAGTTTGGGACCAGGACAATGTATGTGATATTTTTAAATTTATAAATTATCTAAATTTATTTATTTTTGTGACTTACTAAACTCTACTAAATGACAACACACGACAAAAAGATTGTGGATGCGTTGCCGACATTTGAACAGGAAACTACTGGAAACTGTAGGCTCGGATTCGAACCTATAGTCCCGTTCTGAAAGCGCACGTTAATCCACTCATCCTACCATCATTCAAAACATGTCAATCAGGAAATATATTATTTAAACTTTTTTTTTTATGTGATAGGTAGCAGGCGAGCAGGCGGATCACCTGATGGTAAGCAATTGCCGCCGCCCATGGACACTTGCAACACCAGTGGAGTTACAAGTACGCTGCCAACCTTTTATCCCCTTCCCCCCCGATGGGCCTCCGGTACCCTCACTCACTCGGCGAAACACAGCACAGGAGCTGCTTCTCGCCGGTTTTCTGTGAGGCAGTGGTATCACTCCGGTCGAGCCGGCCCATTCATGCCGAAGCATGGCTCTCCCACAATTAAAAACGACGAAAGATTGTGGATGCGTTGCCGACGTTTGAACAGGAAACTACAGGAAAGTGTAAGCTCGGGTTCGAACCTACGATTCCGTTCTGAAATCGGACGTTAATCCACTTATCCTACCATCATTCAAAACATCATGTCAATCAGGAAAATATTTATTTTTTATTTATCATTGAATTTCAAAATATGTTTAAAAGCAGTTATCTTCGCAGAAAGTGTCCAAAATTATCACTTAAAATTAATCTTAGTAACCAGACATTAATGCATTTAAAGTCAAGAAAATGCATTTAAAAGTGCACTTCCGTGCATTTTTGTAATCTTGACATTTAGTTTTTTTGGAGAAACGGATATGTTTAAGCGAATAACCTCGAATATCTCACGGAATATCTCGAGAAGTTTATTGATATTACTTTCTTGAGTAAATATCTTCAATAAAAAATCTTACACGTCAATAATGATTATATTAAAACTGTATCACATAATTATGCATGTCCTATGTAAAATTACTGTATGACTTGCTTGCAAATTGGAGAAATCTGTAAGCTAGCATGTAATGATTATGAATAAATAAATAAATGCACTTTAAAAAATCATCGTAGAATTCCTGATGGTAAGTGATTACCGCCCAAAGACATCTGCAACACCAGTGGAGTCCTTACCTTTTAACCCCCCTTCCCCTAGATTGGACCTCCGGTACCCTCACTCACGCAGCGAAACAAAAGCGCATGCACTGCTTCACGCCGGTTTTCTGTGAGGACGTGGTATTACTCCGGTCGAGCCGGCCAATGCCGAAGTGTGGGTCTGCCACTGTTGAAGGTGGCCGAAAATAGACCGGAATGGAGAAGTCTAGTGTCGGAGGCGAAGATCCGCGGTCGCTGAGCCAGCGTCCCACATCTTCCACAATCCGGGTAGGTATTATATTATTTATTCATTTATTTAATTACCCGACTACGGCAAAGCAAGAGGGTTATGATTTTGATAGGCTATGTATGTATGTATGTATGTATATATATGTTCATCTGTTTTCCCACTAACTTTTAAACTACTCATCAGAATTCGACCAATGACATATCATTATAAGCGTCTTAATTGTCCGCTGGTTATAGGCTATATGAGGTTTCACAAAATCTAATGTGGCGCCCTCTAGCCTTTTTTTTTATACACCAGGCTACAAGACAAATAGAAAAAATATAATTTCAAATGACCATAAACTTAACGTCATGATTAAGTTTAGTATTACCGTACTATCAAAAAAATCTTTTTTTCACAGACTATTGACCAATACTCTATAACCAGTAGTTACAGAACTCAGTTAACCGTCAAATTACCATAAATACAAAGCTAACACTTTCGTCATGACCTGATTTTTTTTGTTATTTTACATTTTTTATTCAGCAAAACCTTTAAAACAATGGTTTAAGGTTTTTAGAATTCAGTACGTAAGAGCTTGTTGATTTGTTTTTATGTGTTAGACTAGTGGCCCGCCCTCACTTCGCTGCGGGACCGTAATTCAGAAATGAGCCAATAGATGGCGCTGTGTCCAATTACATCGCGCAAGCGTTTCGTGTTTTCGGTTTACCTATAAGCCATGTCGTTGTCTATAGAAGTTATCTCTTTATAAATAGTACAGATAAATTCTCTAGACACCGGCAAACCTTAATACAAATCGAAAAGGCGAAACACAAGCGTGATGCAATCAACATCCAACGCCATCTATTGGTAGACAGTGGAACTATTGCTTCCAAACGAAGTGAGGGCGGGACACTAGTGTGTTATATTGCAGACGAGCACCGCAACACTAGTGGAGTCACAAGAGCGCTGCCAGCCTTCTAATCAAATGGAAAGTAAAAAGAAATCAAGTATTCATTACTGTTATAGGAACGCTTAAAGAAAAAAATCTACACTATATATTGGTAAGCCATTGCCACCGCCCATGCACACCAACATCAGTAGATTCACAAGTGCGCTGCCAACCTTTAGACCCCTTTTCGCCCCTATTTGGGCCTTTGCTTCGCGCCGATCTTCTGTGAGGCTATGGTATTACTCCGTTCGAGCCGGCCCATTCATGCCGAAGCGTGGCTCTCCCAAAACGTAACTGTACGTCAAATAGAAAAACTGAAACGTTCCCCTTATTGTTTGTGTTTTGACCTTTGTTCCTTCCTGCTCTACAACTCAAAGGTTAGCAGTTGTAGAGAATGCCTCTTGCATAAGTTCGCCTATTGTACGAAGGTTTTGTAGCAATCAAGTTTTTAAAATAAAAATAAATAAACTTTGCTATGTATACCATAAAACCCAACATAGCCCATCGAATTAGCAAACTTCCGTGGGCATTGGGTCTTGGGCTGGTCACATTAGCCGCAGAACTGACACCGTTGGAGCCGTAAAGTCCTTGAGTGGAGACCGCGACTCGGTAAGCGGTTGGACGCCCTGCGACAAGATGGGATGCGACATTCGAAGGCTGGCTGGTGTGGGCTGGATGAGAGTGGCCGAAAATCGGGAGTGGTGGCGTGCATTAGGGGAGACCAATGTTCAGCAGTGGACGAGCGTGGGTTGCTGATAATGATGATGATGATGATTTCCATTAAATATCTACAGAACCCTACGTTACGCACATCGTTTCGCATCTGGCATTTTTGCTAATCTATAATCACAGCCGCAACGGATTGGTGGCCTCGGCTCGCAATCTGAAGGTCGCGGGTTCAACACCTGCGGTGCACTTATGTATGGTAATTATAAAAGTGTTGTAATTTAATGGTTAATCATTTTGTTGCTGTTTGATAAAATAAAACAAAGAAATAAATGTTTTAAGTATCTACGTTATTTTGTATATGTAATAGGTTCAGTGTTTTTAAAAGAAAAGATATTCTTGTAGTTAGGACCTTCTACTTACGTACTTAGTTTTTTGTAACTTATGAAAAGAACGGAATGGTCCTAGCCTACTAAAATGTTCCTGATGTGGTGGCGCTATGTGGCGGGTCATTGCATTCCTCTGTTATGGTTTGGTTGGTGAAATGATGGCTGACACCTATGTTAATTTTATTATTGACTAGTGGCCCGCCCTCACTTCGCTTCGGGACCGTAATTCAGAAATGAACCAATAGATGGCGCTGTGTCCAATTACATCGCACAAGCGTTTCGTGTTTTCGGTTTACCTATAATATAAATATAAGCCTTGTCGTTGTCTATAGAAGTTATCTCTTTATAAATAGTAGGAATAGAAGATGTGTTTTCATTGAATATAGTTATTATCAAAATATTATTGCACGCCTTAAGAGGCAGGTCACAGGAGCTCTTAGTACTATGTAGCAAAGATTATGATTACTTGTGTACAGTGCCGCGTTGGTCTGCTCTGGTTTACCTCAATTCTAATTCGATTTTCCTTCTATCCTATGGACTTTGAGTGGTATGTGAAAAAAACATTTTAATAAACTTTTTGGCGCATTAAAAGAGTAACTGATTGGCGAGTTTCTTGCCGGTCCTCTCGCCACAAATCACTTTCCGTTTTTGTCTTCGCAGGATATAAATGTGAGGCTATCGTACAAAGTGCTAATCAATCATGACCAATAGATGGGCGCTGTGCTCAATTACATCGCGCAAGCGTTTCGGTGTATTCGGTTTACCTATAATTCTTGTGTTGTCTTAGATTTCTCTTTAAATAGTATAGCTATAAAATAGAAGAACGTAGTTAGTTATGAACGCAGTTACAAGCGGAACTGTCCTATGCAATACATTATTTCCAAGTACAGCAAACACATTTAAATAAACTTATTTATTCACGAAAATGTTTGGGTACATTCAGCCAACAAAAGCATGTCCTCAAGTCAACCATTAGTTAGTTAAAGGTTAAACTTGCAATTATAAGAAATACTTAGCTTCAGATCATTATTTTTACGACTAAAACTTGATTTAAATACTTTTTGTAGAAAATTGTCGCTGTTTCGTTAAAAAACGCCCCATTTGGCTAGTGGTTTAAGTCATGCCACAAAATAATTACACACAGAAGTTAGACTTTGACCTGATTTTGAATTTAGAAGAGTTCGTTGACATATGCTAGGGTTGTTGCCCGGCATGAGTAGGTACATAAGCGCGCGGCCTCTACCACAGACCTCGACAGTTTGACAATCTTATGTCATAAGTTAGGATTAATGTGGTCGAAAAGGCGTTTTTGCCCGTTAGTGCGCATGTGTGAGTACATGACATATTTTTAGCTCTTAGTGGGCAATCAGAATTCTGTGTATCAATATGTATTTTGTGGTCATGCCGTGATCTCGGGGTCCCGGGTCGAGCAAAAGTATGTTTCGAATTTTTCGAACATAGCTCAGGTTTGTGATCACCGCACCGCATTAGGCAAGCGTGGTGATTAAGCCTAATCCCATCATAGTAGCGATGACTTGATTTCTATGATGGAGGCCTTTTCCTGCAGTGGGACAGTACTTATTATAGGCTGATAGTTTACTTTTTTTATTGATACAACATAATGACGGCCTTCGAAGATTCGAAGGCAACCTTGAAGTATTCATCTCCGCTTCTTACCGTCGTTGTTATTGCTAAATATAGAAAGACAAATATTTGTTTATATCTTTACCATATTAGGTACCTAAGTGTTTCCCGCCGTTTGTATCCGGTGATCGGTGAAATGACGTAAAACGTCAAACCTTATTTGTCAAAGTCAGAATATGAGAAACATAAATAAGATAGGTATGTTGGTATGTTGGTAATGTGTTTCGCCGAGTGAGTGAGGGTACCGGAGGCCCACTCGGGGGGGAAGGGGATAAAAGGTTGGCAGCGCACTTGTAACTCCACTGGTGTTGCATGTGTCCATGGGCGGCGGCAATTGCTTACCATCAGGTGATCCGCCTGCTCGCCTGCTACCTATCACATAAAAAAACAATTTCAAATGAGAGCATGCACCTCAGACTTCCAAAACCTTGAATCCATACTCATGGACCAAAAAGTACCACACTCATGGACCTGAAACATGGACTTTAAGGGCCTCGTTCACCATCTCTGAGTAAAGTTCCAAGTAATTTACTCCTCAATTTAAGTGGTTTTGGAGAAAACTGTCCCCTGGTCCGCGGCCTAGTTAACAATTTAAATAATTTATTCAATACAAAAACCAGGGGCCAATTTTTTAGTAGATTAAGAATAATGTCCTAAATTCGATTAGATGAGAGAGTTAGAGAGAGTAGTAAACGAATAAACTCTCTCTCATCTGAGCGTTTCAATTCCCAGTTGCGGTCCAAGCTGTCACTTCGGAGCCCAGGGTACGCTTACCATGATTCAGTTTTCCCACCGCTGAGCTAATAGTAGAAATACGCACTTAGGTTTTCAAATGAGAATTTAAGTGAATCATTCTGTATTTAATCAGCTTAATGTGATCATAACGACATCTACATTAGCGACTTAAAATTTCAACGCACGTAATTGCTCAATTAATTAATGTTTACAGAAGTGCCACAATCACTATACAGATGGCGACACGTTGACTAATCACGTACACTTAGTGCTTCAATGTATTTTTTTCTAGATAGAGGGCAAACAAGCTGACGTATCACCTATTTAATAACAAATTCACACAACACCACATATCTATATCTTCTATCTTCTATACTATTTATAAAGAGATAACTACAATGGACAACGACAAGGCTTATAGGTAAACCGAAAACACGAAAAGCTTGCGCTTTTAATTGGACACAGCGCTATCTATTGGTTCATTTCTGAATTACGGTCCCGAAGCGAAGTGAGGGCGGGCCACTAGTACTATTTATAAAGAGATAATTTCTATAGACAACGACAAGGCTTATAGCTAAACCGAAAACACAAAACGCTTGCGCGATGTAATTGGACACAGCGCCATCTATTGGTTCATTTCTGAATTACGGTCCCGAAGCGAAGTGAGGGCGGGCCACTAGTTAACTATATTGAAATGACTCCGTAGGTACTAAGTAGCATAAGCACTTGTGTTACAGATATCAGACAACATAGAAAACACAAAGTACAAATACACATCAATACACCCAGACCATTTTTTTTTATGTGATAGGTAGCAGACGAGCAGGCGGATCACCTGATGATAAGCAATTGCCGCCGCCCATGAACACATCCAACAAGTGCGCTGCTAACCTTTTATCCCCTTCCCCCCCGATGGGCCTCCGGTACCCTCACTCACTCGGCGAAACACAGCACAGGAGCTGCTTCACGCCGGTTTTCTGTGAGGCAGTGGTATCACTCCGGTCGAGCCGGCCCATTCATGCCGACCGAAGCATGGCTCTCCCACAATTAAAACCTTGAACAAACACAGGTGTTCAGTGACATTTTGACATCTCACATCAAAAATAACGAATCACCGTGTATACAGATAGATGGACCTCAGTTCTCCAGTACGCCACCTAGCGGATTCTTCACACGCGATAGCTTCCATTAAACGTGGCTGCCATTTTGAAATATATCAAAATGGCGGATCAAAAAGAAAGCCCGTACGGCCTCGTTCACAATATTCGAACGTTATTTCCTAGTCAACTAATCAGCAATTAAAAATGTTAATTATTTGTATCCAGCTACACAAATTACAATAAAAATACGATTTACTCAACAGTTAATAGATTGACTTAGCATTTAATAGTTAGGTAGTTACAACTTTTTTCAAGTTATTTTAGACTAGCGGCCGCCCGCGACTTCGTCCGCGTGGAAAAGTAACTTTTTACCCCCCTTTCAACCCCCTTTTCGCAATAAAAAGTAGTCTATGTCCTTTCTCAGGGTCTAGATTATCTGTATACCAAATTTCATTTAAATCCGTTGAGTAGTTTTGGCGTGAAAGAGTAACAGACAGACAGACAGAGTTACTTTCGCATTTATAATATTAGTATGGACTAGTGGCCCGCCCTCACTTCGTTTCGGGACCGTAATTCAGAAATTAACCGATAGATGGCGCTGTGTCCAATTACATCGCGCAAGCGTTTCGTGTTTTCGGTTTACCTAAAAGCCTTGTCGTTGTCTATAGAAGGTATCTCTTTATAAATAGTAGATAGAAGATCTACTTTTGGTATAAACTCGTGTTGTCTATTAACTGTATGAGGTAAGTAGACGAGACGATGCAGTGACGACCCGATTGGCGCAGTGGTATGAGTGCCGGTTGAGACATAAGGATCATAGGTTCGATTCCCGCACAAGACAAGTTTCGCTCCTTTTTTTATAACACGAACTGCTAAGGAATGGAACAACTTGCCGGCTTCTGAATTCCCAGTGAGCTACAATTTGGGGGTCTTTAAGTCGTTCTTCTGGGAAAGCACGCTACTTCTAAGACCTCATTGTCACTCTCCATCAGGTGAAATGAGGTCAAGTGCAAACCCATTTAAAAAAAAGACAGACAAATGTAAAAAACATTTATCTTTTTTTTTATGTTGGAATGAACTGTCACGAGCGGTATTTCCGAACCGATACGACCTGCAAACCTTCAAAAAGCGAGCGTAGGTATTCCTTCTTAAAATGTCGGCAGCGCAAGAGACTCCTTTGGTGTTGCGGGTGTCCATGGGCGGCGGTAATCGCTTACCATCAGGTGATCCATCTGTTCGTCTGCCCCCTCATCATCAGCAGCAACCCACGCTCGTCCACTGCTGGACATAGGTCTCCCCCAATGCACGCCACCGCTCCCGATTTTCGGCCACTCTCATCCAGCTCACTCCAGCCAGCCTTCCAATGTCGTCATCGCATCTTGTAGAATCTTTGAAGGACCGCATCAGAACCGACAGAGAACCAGAGTCGACATAGCCCACCGAATTAGAAAACTGAAGTGGCAGTGGGCTGGTCACATTAGCCGCAGAACTGACAACCGTTGGAGCTATAAAGTCTGCCCCCTATCTCATAAAAAAAAAGATATTGGCTTGGGTCTGGGTGTTTGTGAGATAGCATATCTATTTGCCGAGCATGGGACGCGTTAAGTAACAGTGAGACGTCGTAACCTAGTCAACGTTACCCAACAGTGACGCAATGCGCGTGCGCACCTCGTGTGCTCTGAGCTTTGCACGGCGCTGAATTATAATATTTGTTAAGCGACGGCTTTAGAATGGAGTGAGGAGGCTGTCTTATATTAAAATTTCATTGTATGTACAGTAGAGTTCAAAAATATGTATACACTTTAGGACTTTGTCACAGTACATATGTATAAGAAAACGACGTCCACTTTCTTAATGTATTGTGACAAGGTCCTAAAGTGTATACATATTTTTGAACTCGACTGTACCTATTAAGAATGTACTGAAATAAGGTGAAGGCAATGTAACTTTAAATGATATCTTTATTGTTTCCCTGAAAATAATTAATTATTAGTTATCACTAGTGTGTATGTATATCCTCCAGGTTCTATGATAACTTGGGAGGTCTGGACCCGCCTTAATCTGTAATACCGATTATAGAATTTTCTGCGTGAAACGAGTTAACACTATACTTTGACAAGCTTGGCGAGTGCCTAAGCGAGTGATTTCAAAAATAGGGAAATTATGGATCATGCGACTCACGAGACGACGTGACTTGAAAAACGAGTAGTTTTGATTGGACGAAGCGAAAATTCAAAACCGGCCAAGTGCGAGTCGGGCTCGCGCACAAAGGGTTCCGTAGCAGCAAATAAAGGTTCAGCCATCGTTTTCAGTGTAAGCACAATAACTTAACCAAAATTACAGTTAAATCAACCTATCTCAAAAACTATAAGAGATACTTTGATCAAACCAAAAATCGTTGAAAGAGTTAATTAGCATGCATCACCTCTATTTTTTTTAGAATTTTATACCCCGTAGTTATAAAAATAGAGGGGGGGGGACATACTTTTTACGACTTTGAGAGCTGATATCTCAAAAACCGTTCACTTTAAGAAAAATGTTTTTTAGAAAACTTTATATCATTTTAAAAGACCTTTCCATTGATACCCCACACGGGTATGTACATCGAAAAAAAAATTTCATCCCTCAGTTACATGTATGGGGGGCCCCACCCCCAATTCTTTTTTTTACTATTTAGTGTCATATTTTTGTAGCGGTTCATACAACACATATTCCCATCAAATTTCATCACTGTAGTACTTATAGTTTCCGAGTAAATCGGCTGTGACAGACGGACAGACGGACAGACGGACATGACGAAACTATAAGGGTTCCGTTTTTGCCATTTCGGCTACGGAACCCTAAAAATAGGTCTCCTGGGCGGACAATCTTGCACTTCACCGAGCCACAATTCTTGACTCCCTACAAGTTGTAATCTCTATCCTTGTCTCTGCGATTCTCCCCCTTCTGGGGCCGCAGACCGATGAGCCACCGAGACAGTCCAAAGCTTAAGGTACACGTGTATACAACAACAAAATACTTAAAGTGTTTATCTCAGCTTCCAGTGGCAAGGCCGTACATTTCCATAATGTTTGCTATCCTATCAAGTGGGGTTTTCGACAGAATTACTCAAGCAGACGCAAGGTTAAACCTGCGAATCTGACGCAATTGATCAATTAACATAAATTGTTATGGCGACAATTATATTTCATTACTCTATCGAGTGTAGAGATTAAGCAACACTTGCCGCGGACATGAGATGGGTGGCCGGCGAGCGATGTAGTTAACATGTTGGTGCGTGCATTATGCAAAAATTGGTGGTTTGATTGTGAAACTTTGGAGGTTTATTCAAATACTCAAATCTTTATTTGCATAGGCCGGTCTAACTACTTACAAATCGTCATATATCTTCTATACTATTTATAAAGAGATAATTTCTAAAGACAACGACAAGGCTTATAGGTAAACCGAAAACACGAAACGCTTGCGCGATGTAATTAGACACAGCGCCATCTATTGGTTCATTTCTGAATTACGGTCCCGAAGCGAAGTGAGGGCGGGCCACTAGTTAGAAAAATAAAAGATAAAGTATCAGCGTATATACTGTCCCACTGCAGGGCAAAGGCCACCATAGAAATCAAGTCATCGCTACTATGATGGGATTAGGCTTAATCACCACGCTTGCCTAATGCGGTGCGGTGATCACAAACCCGAGCTATGTTCGAAAAATTCGAAACATACTTTTTGCTCGACCCGGGACCCCGAGATCACGGCTCGGTACTTAAACCACTAGACCAACGGGGCATCATATATTATGTGTATATCTTGATTTAATTGGAGTTCTCAGAAATGGCCATCTTTACGTACCTCTAAAGAGTTATGCAAATAATCCGCAAGAATAAACATGCTACTAGAAATGTTTGAAATTCAAAATATCTACAGTTCTAAAACTACTATTGTCAGCGCTGTTCGAATAACATTTTTAAACGGCCCTACTTATAACAAACATCGCTTCCTTTTCCTGATATAGGAAGGCAAACGAGCAATCAGGTCACCTGATGATAAATGAACACCGGCGCCCATGGACATCTTTATTAAGAGTCATTTGGAGAAAGTATTGCACTCACAGAAAACCGGCGTGAAGCAGCCCCTGTGCTGTGATTCGCCGAGTGAGTGAGGGTACCGGAGGCCCACCGGGGGAAGGGGATAAAAGGTTAGCAGCACACTTGTTGCATGTATTCATGGGCGGCGGCAATTGCTTACCATTAGGTGATCCGCTTGCTCGTCTGCTACCTATCACATAAAAAAAAAACTAACGAAATCGTTTTCTAATTGTTTGTGATCATACTTGAGCTGCGTGCTTGTGTTTGGGCGAGCACATATTCGCAGGCCATTGTCTCACTATTGTAAATATTATGCGCCGTCCACTCTCATTGTTAGTGTAGGGATGTGAGCGATGAAATAGAAATACCGAATAAAAAGTCAGTTCCAACGATATGTTGAGGATAAATGAGGCTAGCTGGGGATCGTAGACAGTGGGTTAACAATGGATGGGGCTAGCTGGGGACCGTAGACAGTGGGTTAACAATGGATGGGGCTAGCTGGGGATCGTAGACAGTGGGTTAACAATGGATGAGGCTGGCTGGGGACCGTAGACAGTGGGTTAACAATGGATGGGGCTAGCTGGGGACCGTAGACAGTGGGTTAACAATGGATGGGGCTAGCTGGGGATCGTAGACAGTGGGTTAACAATGGATGGGGCTAGCTGGGGACCGTAGACAGTGGGTTAACAATGGATGGGGCTAGCTGGGGATCGTAGACAGTGGGTTAACAATGGATGAGGCTGGCTGGGGATCGTAGACAGTGGGTTAACAATGGATGAGGCTAGCTGGGGATCGTAGACAGTGGGTTAACAATGGATGAGGCTAGCTGGGGATCGTAGACAGTGGGTTAACAATGGATGAGGCTAGCTGGGGATCGTAGTCAGTGGGTTAACAATGGATGAGGCTGGCTGGGGACCGTAGACAGTGGGTTAACAATGGATGAGGCTAGCTGGGGATCGTAGACAGTGGGTTAACAATGGATGAGGCTAGCTGGGGATCGTAGACAGTGGGTTAACAATGGATGAGGCTAGCTGGGGATCGTAGTCAGTGGGTTAACAATGGATGAGGCTGGCTGGGGACCGTAGACAGTGGGTTAACAATTGATGAGGCTAGCTGGTGACCTAGACAATGGCGTGATAGAGAAGAGGCCTATACTCAGCAGTGGGTGGATGTGGGCTGATATGATGATGATATGTTTAGCTCAGTAAGATAAGAACTCCTTTCATTAGGGTGGCTGTGATACCACTGCCTCACAGAAGATGGTGCGCTGTGTTTCGCCGAGTGAGAGAGGGAACCGGAAGCCCAATTGGGTATTTGACAATTTTTTTTTATGTGTTTAATCAAAAGACGCCTCAATTTAAGAAACATCGTTGAAAGAATCACTTGATTCTCATTTGAATTACCTGAGATATCACAACTTTAAGAGCACGTATTTTGGGCAAACCCAAAAACGCTCTATACAAATGGCTATTGAATCGTGACGTCACGATTCAACCTTCTGTATGCGCGTCTAGTAAATTTTATATGGTAGCTATATCAAATGTTTCGTTTAAGTATATGGTTTTATAATAAAAGTTGATGAAAAATGTACGGGTAGTTCAATGATATAATTTTTTTTTTTTAATTTTATACTTTAAAAATGGACTTGCCCATGAAACTTTCAATGCTCACAAAACCAGCTAGATGTTATATTTTTAACTGAAAATGTTGGCCATTGGTTCTTATTTACCAATATTTTGATAGAGTATCAATATTTTTTACTAAATCGAGATTAGTCAAATACCCAATTCTGGGGAAATTGGTTAAGGTTGGCAGCGCGTTTGTGACTCTACTGGGCCTCACTCACTCGGCAAAACAGCGCAGACACTGCTTCGCGCCGCGCCCTGTCTTCTGTGAGGTCGTGTTATCACTCTTTGAGCTGGCCCATTCATGCCGAAGCGGGGCTCTCCCACGGTGAAGATCAATGATATCTCATTGTAAAGTATCAGCTAATTTACTGTCTCATTGCAATACAAAAGCCTCCATCATAGAAATCAAGTTATCGCTACTATGATGGGATTAGGCTTAATCACCACGCTTGCCTAATGCGGTGCGGTGATCACAAATCCGAGCTATGTTCGAAAAATTCGAAACATACTTTTGCTCGACCCGGAGATCCGATCAGACCCGAAGATCTCATTAAAATCTAGAATTTAATCAATCAAAATAATCGACCTCACAATTTCCCGGGGATGCATTCGATTGAAACTGCATCAAATCGAAATCGATTTTTCCATAACAAATCACATTTTTCACAACCCTATCTGTTACTATCCTCTTCGCACCTACTAGTACAGAGGGAGATGGGTATACAATTATTTCGTTTTAATAGTTAAGGATGCAATTATAGTTTTATTGAATCAACCTTGAGGCTGGTTGAGTCAATACGAGCGATTTAGAATAGAATAGAATATTTGATGAAAACAAAATTGAATTGGCAGTTTTCTTGTGTGGCAACTTGATATGTATGTATTTATTTACAACTTACAATTTTCAGGAGAAAATTTAACTTGATATGACTGGCCGGATGGCGCATTTTGTAGTGACCCTGCCTCATACGCCAAAGGTCGTGGGTTCGATCTCCACCCTTGACAAATATTCGTGTGATGAATACTAATCGACTTTCCGAATCAGCGGTAGCTTACATAATATTTAACATTCATAAATGTTCTAATAAGAACTTAAATTGAATAAAAAATATATATATTTCTATTTATAGTGTTCGGGTGTAATACAGGTTGATGTAACCAATTCTGAACAACATTTCTTCTACGACTTTTGGAAATTTGCTTAGAAAAATTTCAACTTTTCATACAAAATTTGGTCATGAGACTTGGGTATTTTGTATGAGAAAGTCGAAAATTTCGACAAATTTTCAAAAGTCGTAGTGAATTTATTTATTACTAGCGGCCGCCCGCGACTTCGTACGCGTGGAGTTAATTATTAACACTTACCGTCATATTTTAGACAATCCACACAATATATTTTTATAAATTGTAGCCTATGTGTTATTCTGATGTATAAGCTATATTGTGGTAAAGTTTCATTCAAATCCATTCAGTAGTTTTTACGTGAAAGAGTAACAAACATCCATACATCCATACATCTAAACAAACTCTCGCCTTTATAATAGTAGTAGGATTAGTGGTCTGCCCTATCATATGCCCTTTCATAATTTCGTAAGATTATTTTTAAACCAGACCAAGACGATGGCAAGATAGATGGCGCTGTACGTACTTTGCAAAAGTATGCCTTTTCATTGTCTTGAGGAGTAAAATAATTTTTTAAATATTTTTCTCAAAATTTAAGACTATTACACATTCTCAAACCAGTGTATTATGCATACGTACTTTGTACACAACAAATGCTTATGTTCTCTATCAAGACGGCCATGGACTTTGCCGTACAATATACAAACTTCCTTTGTAAACTGGTTTTTGAAACCTCAAGACAAAAAATCCATAAGAATTATGTATAATTGTTATTGGGTAAGTGGATAAATAGCATAAATACTATAGTTATGTTAATTTTCAATGCTTATTATATTTTGAATGCCTTGAAGAAAAAAATAATGGGTTAAGTGAACATTATTAGGTAATAAACAGCGGACTTTTAAAGATTTTAGAGTTGAAATAATATTAACAAAAAGTTTTTTTTTTTGTAATAGATTGCAGACGCGCAGACAGATAATATCAGGGTTGTTTGTTTATATTGAGGTCAATCAAGATGACTTCACTCCGCCTGATGGTAAGCGGCCGTGAGATCCAAATTTGAGGGTGACAGGCACAAAAGAACAAGAAAAAATAATATGTGACAAGAGGCAGATAAGTAGACGAATAACCTGCTGGTAAGCGATAGCTGGCAGCATATGAAAATCGGCTACACCAGTCAACTGAGCATTTTTTTATTTGATAAGTTGCAGACGAGCAGACGGATCCCGGCGCCCATAGACACCTGTCACACCAGTAGAGCCACAAGTGCGCTGCCAACGTTTAAACCCGTTTCCCCCCAATTGGGCTTCCGGTACCCCTCACAGGACGAAACACAACATATATATGCTGTTTCGCGGCTGTTTTCGGTGAGGCCGAGATATCATCACTCAGGTCGAACCGGCCCATTCATGCCGAAGCGTGACTTTCTCACGGTAAACTTCTACTCACAAATAACCAATCGGTACACATTTTTAAAAATAGTCACGATTCCCACAATGCATTATAAGTAAATAGTAGCAAGGCCAATTATGTCTAAGCTTCGAAGGTTAACAGCATATTTCATAACTATAATACATCATTAAATTAATGTCTATGGATTACTTAACACTTCATGTTTGACGCGTGAGTAATAAAATTTTGGGAATGTATCGCCGCCCTAATTATGCTAACTTTTGGTAACGACCACAATAATCTAATTGGGAATGACAGCTTAAACCTAAATACATGCAATCTTCATTATTTTGAAATATCTAACCCTTTTCTTTGTTAAGCTTTAAGTAAGGGGCTATACGAATGAAACTAGTGCCACCAACCTATTTACACTGATTGTGGCGAAAAGATGATATTTTTGAAGAAAATAAAACATCAGCGACCTCTCTGATCTCGCACATGTTCATGGGCAGCGGTGATTACTTACCAGCAGGTGACCCGCTTGCTCGTTTGCCGCCTCTAGTATTAAAAAAAAAGTTATATTTCTGATTTTAGGTTGAAATTTATGTGTTTCTTCATGCGAATTTTCTAAGGTCATAAAATAAATTTATTCAAAGGCTTATTATAATCATAATCATTGCTTAAAAAGACAATTTAACTGTTTTCCGTTAGTTATGTTAATTTATCGAATTTGTGTCTCAATAATTTTGCATATTAACAATTTCTAATCTTTGTTGATTTTTTATGTTATTGGTGGCAAATAACGATACGGTATTTAAGGTTTTTTTAGGATATAGAGAGGAAAACGAGCAAGCTGGTCACCTGATGGTAATTGATTACTGCCGCCCATAGACATCAGAAAGAGTGCGGATGCGTTGCCGAACTATCGGTATTTAGATCCAAATAAATTTAGGTACTTTATAAGGGCTCTTTTATATACTTAAACAATATTAATTTACTATACCTACTATACAGGTCGTATCGGTAATCAATAGATATAATTAAGTATTCTGTCTAACATTATTTTGTTATCTATCTTCTATATATCTTCTATACTATTTATAAAGAGATAATTTCTATAGACAACGACAAGGCTTATTAGGTAAACCGAAAACACGAAACGCTTGCGCGATTTAATTGAGCACAGCGCCATCTATTAGTTTCATTTCTGGCACTTTTGGCAAGTCGCCTAAATATTTTGTTCTTTTCATACATAAGTCACGTGACTTGTTCATTGTGGATGGTGAGTCGAAAAAATTTTCGGGGAAGTCTTAGTACGTACATCCACACATCAAAGTAGGTATACAAAACTGTCAAATTACATCAATCGAATCTCATCTTACTGTCAAACAAGCTGAGGAAATTTGACAGGTTGTGGTAACCTGATGTGTGGCTGACTGTACAAATTTTGTTCAGATTTTAGAAGACGTGGATAAAAGTAGGTATAGTCCGAGGCAAGAAAGTGTAGTTATGACCTTGAGTGCGCAGAAACCAATTTTGATAGAAAGTCTTCTTTTTTACAAGTGCGCAAAATAACGGTCATCGCTATACTTCTTTGAGTATATAGCCACTGGAGATGCCATACCGGGCGTTTCCCCTCCGGCAAAGTACATTGGTCAACTTTCGGAACTGGTCAACTAAGTTATACAAAACTACTTGGATGTCGCTACATCGCCATTTTGCATCGCTCCGTGTCGCGTGACGTTTCTCTTAAAAATGGTGAATTGTGCAGTATTTTTCATGTAAAAGGCGATCTGACAGCTAAAATTCGCAACAAGATCGCGTTTCCTATCATAAGTAATGACTTTTATTAATTATTAAATGTGTATTAAACTATAAAATCTATTTTAATAAAAAACCGTTACGATACGTAAACGACAGAAAAATTTAATAATGATATCGTGGTATCGGTCCTAGTGATGGGACCAATTAAAATCAACTCGACATTTGAATGAATCATTCACTCACTGCAGTTAGTTTCAAAATCCGTTCTTTTCATTATATTTTGAATAAAATAGTATAGACGTATATTATAATACTAGTGGCCCGCCCTCACTTCTCTTCGGGACCGTAATTCAGAAATAAGCCAATAGATGGCGCTGTATCCAATTACATCGCGCAAGCGTTTCGTGTTTTCGGTTTACCTAAAAGCCTTGTCGTTGTCTATAAAACTTATCTCTTTATAAATAGTATAGATTAAAACATTGTAAAGTGAATTAGAGAAATTACTGTCCTTTCTTCTGGTCATACGATGTTGGAATTTATTCTAAAAATAAAAAGAATTGGTGGCTATAAAATATTTCGAGGTAAAAGGAATAAAATATGTAGTCCGGGAGTATCATGCATGATAACGGAGTAGATAGTAAACCATAATTGGAGCTCGCTAATTTTAATATAGAAAAGTATACGAATGTTCGTTTATCCAATATTTCAAAAAAATTAGACCCCCAGAAATATATTCGACACGTGTACAATAAACTTATTCATTTTGAAAATCAATATAAATGCGTAATAAGGATTTTTTTGTAATATTTCAATAAATCATTCTAATTAAAAATATATTGTTTCATTTACTCTCCCTTTGTTTGTCCAAATGTTTAACCCCAAACTAGCGCACATTTGTAATTTTTTACGTTTTAGTATGTATTGCACAACTTCACCATTTTTTAGGGTTCCGTAGTCTACTCGTAATGTCTGTCCGTCTGTCTGTCTGTCTGTCCTGGCTCGTTCTCTGCCGTTTCTGCACCGATTGCCACTGAAAATTGGTAAAGAGATGTATACTGATAATCCAAAAATTGGTTTTTTAACATTATTGAAAAATAATTATTTTTCACCCCCCTTTCCATACAGCGAAAAGTTAATTCGAAAAATAAATTCGACTTACCCCATCGTCTGGTCGGTATCGTTAAAAGGTATCTTTAAATACAACAAAAATTGCCTTGACATAATGTGGATCAAACCCCCAGTTTCGAGATATATTAATACAAAGTTAAAATTAGAGCTTCCTCTCCCCCCCCCAACTTTTGAAATACTATTAAAATAATTCTGAAAAAAATATGCTCTATACCTCCAAGTAAGTACCTACGTACAGCCACACATCACAGTAAATACTGTCATACACATTAAGTTGAATATCAGTTGAGCAAATTTGACAGATTGTGGTAACCTGATGTGTGGCTGACTGTACTTTTAACGAAAACTTTAGCGGACTCTGTATCATACATAGTATTTTTAATACAACTTAACCAACTTATGACGTGCGGTTGCCCTAACTAAATGGTAATGTATGGAAATAACTACCTAACTTAACTATGAAAATAAGGTTTAAGGCCCATCTTTTGGATACGGAACACTTTCATGTGCGTGTCCGACACGCTCTTGGCCGGTTTTATTTTACAAACTGACTAAATAAATACCATTTATTTATCTTCAATGTGCAGAATTTTACACTTACAATTTTATATATAAGTTCATTCACCAAACTGATTTGACTCATTCTTTGTGTCCCATCACTGTCTTTTTCGTATGTATGCTGCATAGTTACGTGAAATCTTTATTTGTGAGCGTGTATTTTTTGATGTGTTAAATTTTTCTGTAGTGTGCGTTTATCGTGACAGCAAAATTTGTGACTGTTGAGTATTAAAATTTTGGTGGTGTGCTGTACGTGTTTACCTCGTCCCCCGCAAAAAATGGTGAAAAAATTGTTAGAAGCGCGGACGTTAGGGCATCTCCAGTGGCTGTCTGCTCTAAGGTCATCGCTATACTTTCGTGTCTCCAGCTATATGTAAATGTGCACAAATACACCTTGTATATGTAGGTATATTCAAGCAAACTGGTTGGGATAAGCAGTTAAATTATGTAAGTTTGCTAACTTAAGAATTTCACTTACAAATGACAGACTCACGTTAGGTTAGGTTACATCTACCTAAGTCTACAACATTAAAGTTAGGTACAGTCATCCACACATCAGCCACCACCTCTCAAATTTAAATATTCGACTCAATGTGTTTGACAGTAGATGAGAGTCGATTAAAGAAGTCTGAATACTTCTGAAATTGACAAATAAGTACTTACGAAATTCGTCGGCTTAGTAAGGGGCTCGGATGGTGTAATATGGATAGCATATCTGCCCGGATTGCAGAAGGTTGTGGGTTCAAGTCCCACCTGAACCCTCCGAGGAATTTTTTAAGTGCAATATTTACTTAAGTACCTACCTATTTATACATGCAGGTAGTGTATTTAATAAAAAAAAATCAGTAGGTATATCAAAGTTCTCGAAGTATCAAAGTTCAACGAATCTCAAAGTATTCCACTCTGCCCCACTAGGGAAGCAAAGAGGAATATCATATAAATTGGGGTACCTATTTGTTTACCGTAAATTTTTTGACAAAAAGAAAAATGTTTTCTGTAATAATGTCCTTAGGAGGTATTATAGTCGGGCCGTTGTATCATGCCCGATTTGACAATACCTTTTTTTTAATTTTGCACTTATCCTTGTTATGAGGAACACATTTCGCGAATCATAAAGAACTTTATGATTTAAAAGTAGTTCTTTATGATTCGCGAAATGTGTTCCTCATAACAAGGATAAGTGCAAAATTAAAAAAAAGGTATTGTCAAATCGGGCATGATACAACGGCTCGACTATAAAGACAGATTTTGATATCGAAGTTTTCAAACGAATCTCAAAATATTTCACTCTGCCCCACTTAGGGAGCAAAGTGGAATGCCACATTAATTATTTTTAGTTACCCTCCGTTTTTTGACGAAAAATACATTGTTTTCAGTAATATAATGTCCTTAGTAGGCTTCAAACTGTATCGAATCTCAAAATATTCCTTTATGCCCCACTAGGGGAGCAGAGTGGAAAGGGAACTTACATTAATTGGGGTATTTTTTTAATAATTCATCCTACGTTTTTAATTTCTTTTTTTTGTTTTCTATTTTGAAATCTTTAAGACACGAGTCTATCGTTCTAAAAAGCCAGCAACGTATACGCACTCCTGATAAACCTATAGCTAATGTCTATGGACGGCGCTCGCTTACCATCAAGTGACCCGCTTGCTCGTTCACCTTCTTCTCTCATAAAAACAAATCACGGTGTACACTTAACCTTATCAAAAACACGGAAGCGCACATCGCTTTCAAATCACGTACGAGTACCTACTCAAACAAAAAAAAAACGCACACACAAGTAAAAAAAATACAAAAAAATACTTACACCACTTCCTTAGGAAGGCGCTTGTCAGCTTCGCACACAATTTATCTCTTCCTTGCATATTGAGAGTTCGATATTTATTTATTTAAAAACAACCACAATATCTTGTTCACTGCACTGACATTATTTCACTAACACTGCACAAATCCGGAGTCGACACGACACGTGTTGCCTCCGCGAGGACCGGGGCGAGACTGGCTGGCGGGGCGAAGGCGTTGCGCGTGCGCCGATTCTGTGGAGGAAAAAGTGTAAGTAAGCATGGGGTTTAGGGCTTGGGTTCAAGGGCTTTAGTCTACGTACACGGCATGTTGAGTTCTATAGAACTAACTGTCTTTAGTCTACGGACACGGCATTTTTTTTTTATGTGATAGGTAGCAGGCGAGCAGGCGGATCACCTGATGGTAAGCAATTACCGCCCCCCATGGACACTTGCAACACCAGTGGAGTTACAAGTGCGCTGCCAACCTTTTATCCCCTTCCCCCCGGGTGGGCCTCCGGTACCCTCACTCACTCAGCGAAACACAGCACAGGGGCTGCTTCACGCCGGTTTTCTGTGAGGCAGTGGTATCACTCCGGTCGAGCCGGCCCATTCATGCCGAAGCGTGGCTCTCCCACAGTTAACTTTAGACTACATTTGTACTAAGGGGCATATTCCCCCTTAGTACAAAAGTAAGGTTAAGCTTTGATTTAAAACTGATGCTCTCAACTGTCACTTGTAACTTTTGTAAAAATGAGAATATCAATTTTAAACCATGTTTAACTTTAGTCTCGACTGTAATTATTAATTTATAAGATTCTCCCAATTATTAACTGTGTTGTCTATGGTGTATGTCAGTGTATGTTTTGTTTGTTTTAGGTGATCAAAAACTCAATTAATTAAAGTGAATAAGCTCAGTCACCGACCAATTTCCAAAGGAACGTGTCTCTTTAATCACTTGACATTGGCAAAATTAACTGTGTCCTGAACACAATACAGGCCAATAAACAAAAAAAAACTTTAGTCTCCTTTTTGTAATAAAAGGGATTGAGTTCTATAGAACAAATTGTGGAAGAAGAATTTAAGCAATGTGTTCAGTTTTAAGGGAGACAATGCTGGCAAAACCATTAGATAGATACAGGTTACATTTTATTGCACAAAAACTAGGTAAGTAGATATTACGGTTTACCATTCTGGCGGTCTTATCGCTGAAATCATTTTTTTTATTGAGGACAATCAAGATGACCCCACTCCGCCGGTAAGCAGCCGTGAGATCCAAATATGAGATCGACAGGCACAAAAGAACAGACAAAGTGTCCATTGGAGTCTGTCACTCTCACCCTGAAGGCCTGGTTTGATGCCGTTTCACGACACGCCTAAAAAACTCAGGATTGTAAGAAGTTGGAAACATGACTTGATGGTTCGGGGCAGGAATGAGGAGCTAAACCTCTTGGTGCGCGCCGGCATTGTCTGGATGGTATAGCTGGAGGCGCGAAAGTATAGCGATGACCGTATTTTGGGCACTTGTAAAAAAGAAGACATTCTATGAAAATTAGGTTTCTGCGCACTCAAGGTCATAACTACACTTTCTTGTGGCAGACTAAGTATACGTGGATGGCAACGCTGTCGTGTGTTATTAGGGAATGCACACGGGGGGGATGAATTCTACCAGAGTTGTCCTATAACCCCCACTAACTCTTGAAATAAAAAAGTTTAGATTTGATTTGAATATCTCCTAGCACTGGTATAGCAGAAACTCGGTCGATTGTACGTATCATATTGCATCTAACTAGTAAAACTAGTAATTAAATAAACCAGTATTAAAATTATTTTAATGGCGGTCAGACCTCTTCTTTATGAGGGAATTATTTATCTCTCAATGTCAAGTAAGAAATTAATATTCTATCAATTTAAAGCAAGTACCAGATTGCCGTTTTGGTATAAAAAGTGACAATGATCGGGCTTTCCTGTTAGATTTATTTTGTTTTCCCAGGGGAAACCATCATGGCCTTCACCTAGCCACATGTGGGAGACAAGGTGGTGTGTGGGACTCTAACCCTAACCAAAACCCCTGGAGTGTCCTAAACGCAATCGCGGTCGGATACCCCACAGCCGGGACTGGACAGTGCCGCAAATCGCGCTCGCCACTTTGAGCCAAAATGTTTGGCGCAATGCAGCCCTTCCCAAATGCGCGACCTACCAGGACACCCAGTAGGATTTCCCTCGCGGAGTCGTGATACTGAGCAAGCCACTCCCCAGTGCTGTGCCCCATGCTCACGTACTCCGAAGCCCGTTTAGTCGCCTCTTAAGAAAGGCCGGGAATACCTTGGCAGTATTCTTAACGCCCCTAGCCACGCTTTCCTGTTAGATCACCTAATTTGTTAAATTTCTGCTCACCTAGTGTATTAAAATTTAAAACGTTTTTTTATTCATAAAAAATCACATACAATCTTAAGTCCTTGAGTGGATACCGCGACTCGGTAAGCGTGGTGTTGGTCGCTGCGACAAGATGGGATGATGACATTCGAGGGCTGGCTGGTGTGGGCTGGATGAGAGTGGCCGAAAATCGGGAGCGGTGGCGTGCATTAGGGGAGACCTATGTCCAGCAGTGAACGAGCGTGGGTTGCTGATGATGTAACTCTGTGGTGTTGCATTGCAGGTGTCTATGGGCGGCGGCATTCGCTTACCATCAGGTGATCCGTCTGTTCGTTTGCCACCTAAAAAATATTCTACATATGTCGCAAACAGTATTTACTTAGCAAATTATTCTTATATTGTAATCTACCATTCATTAGAAAGTGTTTGCTATGTTCGTATGCTTAGGGTTGTCAACACTCAGAAACAATAAGCCGGACATATTAGTTTAGCCAGCCAGACATGGCGGGATTACAGTTTACATTGCGGCTAGTTTTGGCTTACAGCAATTAACCACTAGCCAGGGAACCAGACATCTTTTTTTCATTGGTTTTTGACCTTATCATAACTGCATAAAGTTCAAAATCTGGTGGACCCGTATTTTTTTTTTTTGATAGGTAGCAGGCGAGCAGGCGGATCACCTACGTATGGTATACAGCTTGGCTAGGGCTATTACTGTTTTAATGCTATCTGTACTAATAGCTTGGACCCTGTTTTTATAGCCTGCTAGATTTCTTAGAATATGGTTACAATTTTGTATCTTATGTATAGCATGTTGACGATACAGTTTCTTGAGATTTATTACGAATATAATAAACTAGTGATGAGTTATTCTTCGGGGTTAATCTAAAAGTGGAATATAACCAAAAAGAAAGTAAAAGTAGATTCAAACAGAATAAAGCTATCAACATTTGCTACCCCACCAACCTTGTCAACCCCTTAATTATGTCGCCCTGGGTTATAGCCGATTGAACCCTTATGTCAATCCAGACCTCCGGACCCCCTGGACCCCCCCCCCCCCCCTTATATACGTCCATGATTCTAAAGTTTCATTAATCCATTCGGTAGTTTTTGCGTGAAAGACGAGCAAACACTCATTCATCATACTTACAAACGTTCAAATTTATAAAAAAAAAAAATAAAAAACACAAATATCTTCAAGAAACGAGCCTATACCTTCCTAAAGGGCCGGCAACGCATCCGCACTCCTTCTGGTGTAGCTGATGTCCATGGGCGGCGGTGTTCACTTACCATCAGGTGACCCGCTTGCTCGTTTGCCTTCCTATACTATAAAAAATATTACACCCAGATACTGAATAAACTGAGCTGGATGAGAGTGGCCGAAAATCGATGCGGTGGCGTGCATTAGGAGCTCAGAGACCTATGTCCAGCAGTGGACGAGGGTGGGTGCTTGTGATGACTGAACAAACACAATCATCACACGAACGTTTGTCCTACGAATGAATGTGCCGGACAAGCAACCAAAACCCATTGTCAGTGATGTGCCAATAGGGGGTATTGGCACACAGCGATCTGACAATGGATTAATTTAGAAATCGACCTTAATGCCATTGTATTATAATAATAGTGATTTTTCTCGAAAAACCTATATTCGATAGTAGATATTGGCACTTCACCGTCGCTATGTTTCTATCTATTGACAACCCTGTGCGTATGGTAGCTGTGTGACCTTTCGCTTACCTAACTACGGTTGCATCAATGGAGACGTACAGAACACAGATGATCGGTACACAATACAATAAAATGTAAACCTCAACTCTTATGCTAGAACTATAAGGCTCATATTTGAATGAGGTTGAATCCTATTTAGTTTTACTGTACATTCATGAGTTGACGACCTTCTGTCAAGATGGAGACCTTTCAATGTCTAGTCGCAACAATCAGGCGAGCGATGTTCTTATGATATAGGTGGCAGACGAGCCGACGGATCACCTGATGGTAAGCGATTACCGCCGCCCATGGACACTTACAACACTATACTCAAAACTGGAATTCAAGACCAAAAAATCTACGACAGATAGGTACGTCACTGTCAAATCTGTTAAAGTCACTTATGTCATTTTCAAGTGACGTTGTTAGGTTTCGCCAACCTTTTTGGCACTATCTTTCTTATTATGCAGACTAAACTGTCAAGTTTCCATACATTGTTAAAATGTTGTGGGGAGATCCCAAATGTTATTAACACCTGAAGTGTTACAAGCGCAATACCATCTTTGAAAACTAAAATTATGGATGGTTAAGTTTTTATTAAAGTGTCTTGTATTTATGTGAAATAAGTAATTTTTCTTAAAATTATACAATCAAAATTACCAATAAATAAATTACATCAGCGAGTGTTTTTAGAAAAAAGGGGTATACTATGGTAGCAACATTGTAGTAGTTTTTTTGGTCTTGAATTCCAGTTTTGGGTATAGTAGAGTCACAAGTGCGCAGCCTTTAACCCCCTTCCCCCTGGATTGGGCCTCCGGTGCCCTCACTCATTTAGCGAAACACAGCGCAGGCGCTGCTTCACGCCGATCTTCTGTGAGGCCGTGGTATCATTCCGGCAGAGTCGTGTACACCAGTGGAGTCACTTTTTTTATGACATAGGTGGCAGACGAGCCGCCGAGACCATGGGTATCTATACATACATATCCAACATCAGTGGCATACAAAATCCCGTAATATAAACATGATAGCAAACATGATCCCGTAAAGAACTATTCTAACCAACTATTCTTTGCTTTTGATTTCATCTTGTTGTAAAAATAAATCTTCTATACTATTTATAAAGAGATAACTTCTATAGACAACGACAAGGCTTATAGGTAAACCGAAAACACGAAACGCTTGCGCGATGTAATTGGACACAGCGCCATCTATTGGTTCATTTCTGAATTACGTTCCCGAAGCGAAGTGAGGGCGGGCCACTAGTAAATAATAAATTAATTCACACAACACCTCATATATTTTGACCTGACTCTATACTAAGTAGCTTAAGCACTTCTAATACAGATATCAGACAACAGAGGAAACACAAATATAATACTTAACACCCAGACACTGAACTAACACAAATGCTCATCACACAAATGTTTGTCCAGGGTGGGGATCGAACCCACGACCTTTGGCGTATGAGGCAGGGTCACTACCAAACGCGCCACCCGGCCAGTCAAAAAATGCATCTCAGATGGGTTTGGAGATTCTTCTAAGAAGACGCATCTTAAAATATTTGTTTGCTTTGTAACTTAAACTAATGTTTCTTGTTATTGTTATCTTGTTTCACAACAAAATATTGTCTGTTACTTTTATTTTGCCATCATTGAAATGCCAAACAAGCCTTTATAAGAAAATAAAACATCCCAATCTCGAGAGATTTATCTTGACAGACATACCTACATCAGTCCATATTAATATAATATAATAATAATAATATAATATTTTCACTACATAACATACATTGATCTGACTCTGAGATAGGTAGCTCAAGCACCTGTGTTACAGATATCAGAACCAACAGTGGGATCACAAATATATACATATAATACTTTTCTTTTGTAAATACACACTTATAATACATAGAAAACACCCAGACCAATACAAACAGACATGTTAATGCACACAAATGTTTGTACTGTGCGGGGATCGAACCCGCAACCCTTGGCCCAGACGCAGCATTCACTACCACTGAACCAACCGGACACCACTTCACTATGGTTCACTGAACCATATTATTATTATCGTAAGCCAAAGTATTCAGTTTGCTGCACCATCCTATAAGTTGTATAATGTTTTAAACGAGTAAACCTTAGATCTTCGCCAGGTGTTGTTACCACATCTATTTGTGCAAAACCTGTCTTAGAACTGAGCTTCTGAGAACTTAAGTAATAATGTTTACGATAGGTTTAATCTAGGCTTTAATCTTAGTCATTTGAGACCGGTTTAGGGACAGGAATTAAGGTAAGTACTTACAAAGGCAATATTTTTATATCTTCTATACTATTTATAAAGAGATAGTGGCCCGCCCTCACTTCGCTTCGGGAACGTAATTCAGAAATAAACCAATAGATGGCGCTGTGTCCAATTACATCGCGCAATCGTTTCGTGTTTTCGGTTTACCTATAAGCCTTGTCGTTGTCTATAGAAGTTATCTCTAAAGAGATAAGATAAAGAGATAACTTCTAAAGAAAACGACAAAGCTTTTAGGTAAACCGAAAACACAAAACACAAGCGTGATCTAATCGACGCCCAGCGCCATCTATAAATTCAGTTTGTAACTACTGTCCCGAAGCGAAGTGAGGGCGGGCCACTAGTAAATAAATAAATTCTCACAACATCTCATACATTGACCTGACTCCGTACTAAGTAGCTTAAAAACTTGTGTTATGGATATCAGACAACAGACTAACCCCAAAATCGCGCCCAGTACTTAAACCATTAAGAGGGATTTACACTTCAATAAGTTTAGTAACAAGTTAAGTTGCTCTATCAGCGACCAATTTTTTACTACACAGATGACTTTAGACCAATCAGGGTGTTCATCATCATCATCATCATTTCAGCCAATAGACGTCCACTGCTGGACATAGGCCTCCCCCAAAGTTCTCCACACAGATCGGTCCTGTGCCACCCGCATCCAAGGGACTCCCGCGACCTTCACCAGATCGTCGGTCCACCTGGTGGGAGGCCTGCCACGGCTGCGGCCTCCACTCAAGGACCTTTCCACCCCAACGGCCGTCTGTTCTCCTCGCAATGTGCCCTGCCCATTGCCACTTCAGCCACACAAATATTATACCTACTTAAATAAATATAATTTACACCCAGACCAGTGTTACGTCGAGTGATTGAGTATAGGTACTTGTGGCCCAGTTTAGGGGGGTCACTACCAAATGCGCCATCCGCACGTTATACCTTCCTAGCTGTTATCCACGACTTTGTCCGCATGGAATAGTATCTGTGGGTAGCATTTTTATTTATTTAATCTTTTTCACCCCCCCTTTCATAAGGTCCTTGAGTGGAGACCGCGACTCGGCAAACGTAGTGTTGGACGCCCTGCTACAAGATGGGATGACGACATTCGAAGGCTGGCTGGAGTGGGCTGGATGAGAGTGGCCGAAAATCGGGAGCGGTGGCGTGCATTAGGGGAGACCTATGTCCAGCAGTGGACGAACGTAGGTTGCTGATGATGATGATGATGACCCCCCTTTCAACCCCAACAACCCTTTTTCGCAATAAAAAGTAGCCTATATCCTTCTCAATGTCTAGACCATCTGTATATCAAATTCCATTCAAATCCGTTCAGTAGTTCTGGCGTGAAAGTATAAGATTCCTTCAGAAGTCTTGCACGAAATAATAACCAATATCAGATTTACCAATAATTGTTTTATTCGAATATCCACAATTACAATGCAATCCCTTTCCCACGCCATTTTTTGACAAGCTCTGTCATTTTTGACATTTTATTTTTCTTAAATATAATCGATTGCAATCGACCTCCGTTCGGAAATAAACCTTGTTCACGTTTAAATAAATCCAACATAAATTAAATATTTATAAAATGCTTACAGTCGGCCATTCTGAAATAACGAAGTCCTCTCGTTATCTAACAATTACAATTTTACAATCACCAAAATAAGCAAAATCCCTTACAATATATTTATTAAATTAAGCTTCAGTTATTAATTCAATATTAAATTATCAATAAAACTGGAAATTATTATCATAGACTTAGCTATCTCTTATCAGACTTATATATTATTACAGTTATGTTGTAATGTTTTTTTTTTCTAGGAATACTAGGATATATCCACTCACACATAAGTACCTAAGTATTTCTATTACGTTCGGCCATCTTACTACACAATTGTTCCACCAATTAGTCTAGTTAGTTATAATGTAATTATATATTAACAAAAATTTGATAAAACTGTAAATATGACTTAATGACTATAACTATCAAGTTAAAGCAACGAGTAGGTACATACATCAAATCATTGCACTACGTTATCAGCTTACACTTAAGTGCTCAAATCCTTCGTGCGCAATAAAAATGATATTCCAGCAAATTGAACACTTATATTAATTGAATACTTATAGTTACCAAAAGACTCCGTTGTATGTATTTTTTCATACTTATCCAATTCATATCTTATTTACTGAAACATAACTAAATCTAAGCCACATTCTATTCCAGCAAATTGAACATACTTACTCATTATTGTCAAAAGACTCCTTTGTATGTAAATTTTCCATATCCAATTCATAACTTAATCTAAACTACATTATATTCCAGCAAATTGAACATACTCATAATTGTCAAAAGACTCCCTTGTATGTAAATTTTTCCATATCCAATTCATATCTTAAACTAAGCTACGTTATATTCCAGCAAATTGAACATACTCATAATTGTCAAAAGACTCCTTTGTATGTCAATTTTCCCATATCCAATTCATATCTTAATCTAAGCTACATTATATTCCAGCAAATTGAACATACTCATAATTGTCAAAAGACTCCTTTGTATGTCAATTTTTCCATATCCAATTCATATCTTAAACTAAGCTACATTATATTCCAGCAAATTGAACATACTCATAATTGTCAAAAGACTCCTTTGTATGTCAATTTTTCCATATCCATTCATATCTTAATCTAAGCTACATTATATTCCAGCAAATTGAACATACTCATAATTGTCAAAAGACTCCTTTGTATGTCAATTTTTCCATATCCAATTCATATCTTAAACTAAGCTACATTATATTCCAGCAAATTGAACATACTCATAATTGTTAAAAGACTCCTTTGTATGTCAATTTTTCCATATTCCAATCCATATCTTAATCTAAGCTACATTATATTCCAGCAAATTGAACATACTCATAATTGTCAAAAGACTCCTTTGTATGTCAATTTCTCGATATCCAATTCATATCTCACACACATAATTAACAAGAGTAGTGGAATAACTGCGTACGTTAAGGATAAAATGGAACCCATTAGTTTAGGAACCACTCTGTGATGAATGCAATTTCCTGGCTATTACAATAGAGGACATATTATTGGGAGTGTATCATTCTCCTTCTTTCGGTACATAGATCATACATTTTTAAATTCCTAAAATGATCAAATCAAATCAAAATGTCTTTATTCATTGTAAACAAATTCCTAAATTATTATTTTTTTAAGTTAGTTCTTAAGCTCGTTGTCCATAAATAGATTTTTAATAGAATCAAAACTAAATTTCATAACAAACAGATCATTAGCAATCAAAATAATCCAAAACAACTATGAACAAATATTTGCAATATCACTAGACACATCTCATGTACTCTGTTTTTTGTGAAATAAATTATCATTATCATTATCATCATCATCATTATCATCATCATAACCATCATCATCATCATTATCATTATCATTAACATTATCACAACAATAATTCAATTGAGTTAACCAAGACCAAAACAGATCCCATTGAAGCACTTAACATTTCAAATCAAAACTAAATTTCATAACAACAGATCATTAGCAATCAAAATAATCCAAAACAACTATGAACAAATATTTGCAATATCACTAGACACATCTCATGTACTCTGTTTTTTGTGAAATAAATTATCATTATCATTATCATCATCATCATCATCATAACCATCATCATCATCATTATCATTAACATTATCACAACAATAATTCAATTGAGTTAACCAAGACCAAAACAGATCCCATTGAAGCACTTAACATTTCAAATCAAAACTAAATTTCATAACAACAGATCATTAGCAATCAAAATAATCCAAAACAACTATGAACAAATATTTGCAATATCACTAGACACATCTCATGTACTCTGTTTTTTGTGAAATAAATTATCATTATCATTGTCATTATCATTATCATTATCATTATCATTGTCATTATCATTGTCATTATCATTGCATTATCATGTCATTATCATTCATTGTCATTATCATTGTCATTATCATTGTCATTATCATTGTCATTATCATTGTCATTATCATTTTCATTATCATTGTCATTATCATTGTCATTATCATTGTCATTATCATTATCATTGTCATTATCATTGTCATTATCATTGTCATTATCATTGTCATTATCATTGTCATTATCATTGTCATTATCATTGTCATTATCATTGTCATTATCATTGTCATTCATTGTCATTATCATTGTCATTATCATTGTCATTATCATTGTCATTATCATTATCATTATCGTTATCATTATCATATCATTATCATTATCACAACAATAATTCAATTGAGTTAACCAAGACCAAAACAGATCCCATTGAAGCACCTAACATTTCAAATGCTTCCTTCACGTCCGTTGGTAAAAATCTATCAGACAAAATTATCAAAAGGCTCTCTGTGACTGAAAAAGAACTCGCTCCAAAATTTAAACTTCCTGATCCACCTTTAGAATCTTTTTTTCATGTCTCCGACCGACGTGCATAAACTAGACTCACTAATTCGGAAACTGAACGATGGGAGTGCACCAGGTGCTTGATAGTTATACTCCAAAGTTAATCAAACAAATACGTCACACTATAGTTTAACTACTGGTACACATATTCAATCTCAGTTTGCGTACTCTTTCTATAGTCTCTCCAATCCACAAGGACAGCAACGATAGGTGCCCGTCAAACTATAGACCCATATCTCTGCTTAATATTATTATCTCTTCTTCTGGTAAATAAACGCTTAGTAAACTACTTGGACAAAAATAAAATCATTTCTAAATCTCAATTTGGTTTTAGAAGGGGAGTCTCTACAGAGAAAAATAGCTCCCTGCTTGTAAACACGATTACTACTTCCTTGGACCAAAATCTATGTTGTATCGGTGTCTTCCTGGACCTATCGAAGTCATTCGATTCTGTGCCATCGTCAATTCTACTTAGAAAGATGGAATATTTAGGTATCAGAGGCACACTACATAACTGGTTCGACAGCTACTTCACCAACAGTATTCTTGGACCCACTCTTTTTATAATTTATGTCAATGATCTTCTCAACAATCAAATAGGCGGCGCGAAATTAATATGTTGCGCTAATAACACGGTAGTTTTGTTTCGGGACAAAACTTGGGAGAACACTTTTAGAACTGCAGAACATGGTATGTCCCTCATAGCTAACTGGCTTGACCAGAATCTGTTAACCCTTAACGCATCGAAGACAAGGTATTTGGCATTTCACAAACTAGAGCGCGATCACCTAAGTTTCCAATGTCTCGTATACCCAGAAATACGACATTAACATCTCCAAACTTTAAATGTAAACAAATTGAAAGAACGAATGTGATTTAATACTTGGGAATACAGATAGACAACAACCTATCATTTAAAAAAAACATATTTCGTACGTTTCAGCCCGTCTTAGGAAACCCTTATACATTTTAAAGACTCCGACGATCAGACCCTCGTGACGTTCTTCTCTTGGTATGCACTTCACTATGCCAAGCTATCTTGATATATTGCGTGGGTGTCTGGGGCGGAGCAATCAAAAGCTTCATCAAAATAAAAAGAGCTCAGGCGCTGTTCTGAAAGTCATGCTCAACAAATCCTATCGATTTCCTACAAAGTCTCTATACGAAGAAGCGAAAGTTCCTCGAGTTCACCAATTATATATTTGGCAGGTAACCTGTGCTCAACACTAATAACTCTCCAAATTATGATGCCTTACTAAAGAATCGATTTTTTTTTTTAAAGTTCCTGTACCTTCAGTGCGCTCAACTTCCGCCAAACGGCTACCCATGTACTCGCACCCACCTGTCTATACCAGAGTGAATAGGAGTTGCCCTATTAAGAAACTTAAGCTTTACCAAGCTAAACAAGCAATTAAATCTTGGCTAATGAACCTTACGTACACGAACACTGAACCAATTCTTCCTACCAATGACTATGATATGCTGAACCACAATTTTCCCCATAGCACTCACTCACCCACACACATACACACACACAAACTTACACATACATATAACTTCAATCTTTCAATCACTGACAATCATGTATCCCGATGCTGCTTATCCCTTATTATTGTAACTATTTCCTTTTGTTTATTTTTTTTTTTTCCTCTCTCTCATTCCTTTTAGCTGAACCGGAGCAAATTAATCATCATCATTATCTGCCTGCCCTGTTCCCAGGTTATCTGGAGTCGGCGCAGTAAGTTTTCTTCTTCCATTCGTCCCTGTCATTCGTCATAGTATCATCCACCCCCTTTTCAGTCATGTTATTCTTCACACAATCCCTCCATCTCTTTTCTTTTTTTTTTTTATTATACATTCATACCCATCACTCTTTTGGTTACATGTTCCTCCTCTCTTCTCTTAACATGGCCATACCAGGAGAGACGATTCCCCTTTAGTTTATCAGTAATAGGTGCCACTTTAGAACTACCTCTGATATACTTATACCTAAATGTCAAAAAAAACTCTTTTGTATGTCAAGTTTTCTACATCCACTTAATGTTATCTTACGTATTTACACATTCATTAATCTAGATCAAATCACTTAATATTATCCTAGTAAATTGGACATACCTATTCCAAATTAGGGGACATTTTCGTAAAATCCAACAAAACTACTTTAAATTCAACCCTCGCCCAAAATAAAGCATAAACTGATAAATTCTCATAGGAACTCAAGTATCACTCTCATCATCTGTACCTAGTGGTACTCCAACTCCAACTCTCAAGTATTTCCTCGGCGTTCGCAACATCTAGCTCTTTGACATTTACATTACATTTTTGGTTGTATTATGTTTGTACGCGAGAATCAGATTCTCATACCCTTAATACTTACAAGAAATAAACACACTAAGCTTGCGGTTCCAAAACATTCACTTTCCTTTACATAAAATTACATTTCATAATAAATAGAAACTATTTAATGCAGAAAGGCTAACTATAATGTATCAGATTATTAAAGTCTTAAGAATTCCTGGACTTGTTGATTTCTTTATCTATCCTATTATAATTTGATTCCATAAAATAAATATATTTTTCCAAAAAAGAAATGTATTGCATATCATAATGTTACTACATATAAAATAAATATATTTTTATACTACTTATTATCTTAATGAAAACTGTAAAGATCATAATTTGAAAATAGTAACTATTCATATGATTTATTTCATGTATATAAGTGTCTGTACTTCTTAATTCCTTTCAACAATTTCTTTGCACTGCATTATTGTACTGTTTATCACTGTTGTTTGACCCCTATATTCTATTTCTGTGCAATAAAGAATATCTATCTATCTATACTGAGTTTCTATTATACATGTTCTGCCTAATCAAATCGTTTCTTTCTGCACTGTACCTAATGCATCAAGTAAGTCATGAAATTATTTGTCTTATTCCTATAACTCTCATCACCACTAGAATAATATATAAATTGGCTCACAATTTCATGTCGCATCCATTTTTGATATTGTACACTCTTGGCGTAGTTATGGGACTCCCTTCGATCATGGCTGCGTCGCTGCCAGCATCTCGCTGTCCACTTTGAATCACCAAACCACCTGGGAGCACCGCACGAGAGCGCGAACGCGAGGGCCCCAAACACGTTACTCGCGATCTTTCCGTAGCACCTCAGCTCTGCGTCGCCTCCGGTGTCTAGGGCTCTCATCAGAGCCATCACGCCTCCGCCGCGAACAGTCTCTCGACCCTGCACAGCTTGCAGCGTCCATCATCATGCTCCGCATTGGCGCGTATTCTTTCCGCTCAACATCTATACTGTAACCAGTTTGGGTGAGGAAATTACTGTTTATGGCTATTCAAAGAGGAACAAAATAAAACACCACAGTCTAAATATTATCATAATAATAACAGACAAACACCGCATCATAGAAATCTGTTCATCGCTACAATGATGGGACTAAGCTCAATCAACATCACATCACATTCACATCATCTGCCTAATGCGAATTGGCGAACACAAACCCGAGCCATGCTTGAAAAATTCGAAACATACCCTCTGCTTGACCCCGGAATCGAACCCAGGAACCCGAGATCACGGCCCGGCACCCAAACCACTGGACCAACTGGGCGTTTAAACAACAACAATGCGACACAACATTGATGATTACAAATTAAGTAATTTTACAATTTATTTCCTCAATAGATTTTCAAAGATGATCCTTCTGGAAATATCTCAAGCTAATTAAGTACTAAAATGCAAAAATAAAATTCAACTCACCTTTTGTTTTTGTTTAACTATCTGAATGTATACCTACGTTACCTGTCCAATCCTTTTACCACAAATATACTTTTTTATTGTTAATGTGGACGTGGTCAGAATATTGGGTAATATTCCTGTTGCGTCCCAATTCTGAACTATTGTATTCCTTCAGAAGTCTTGCACGAAATAATAACCAATATCAGATTTACCAATAATTGTTTTATTCGAATATCCACAATTACAATGCAATCCCTTTCCCACGCCATTTTTTGACAAGCTCTGTCATTTTTGACATTTTATTTTTCTTAAATATAATCGATTGCAATCGACCTCCGTTCGGAAATAAACCTTGTTCACGTTTAAATAAATCCAACATAAATTAAATATTTATAAAATGCTTACAAAAGAGTAACAAACAGACAGAGTTACTTTCGCATTTATAATATTAGTTAGTGTAGATTATATTGAAGTTTAGAAACCTGAGCACACGTAGACTGGCTTCGCAATCGTCTTTTTTTTGCAACATCCTGACAAACGAGTTTGTTTTACGTACGTTAAGCTCACAGTCACGAGTTGATGGTCCTTGAGACAAGAAAAAAAGAGCTCTAAACTAGTACAAACAACCACATAGCAGGTTGCTAAAAATCTTTAAAACTTCCTCGTTATGAACCAAACATGTAATTTTACTAGGCCTGCGAATTTGTTCGCGTGGAGTTAATTAACGTCATATTTTGGAAAAACCACACAATATCCATACATATATAATAATAATATCTTCTAACTCTTCTATACTATTTATAAAGAGATAACTTCTGTAGGCAACGAAAAGGCTTATAGGTAAACCGAAAACACGAAACGCTTGCGCGATGTAATTGAACACAGCGCCATCTATTGGTTCATTTCTAAATTACGTTCCCGTAGCGAAGTGAGGGCGGGACACTAGTATAATTAAAATAGGAAAGTGTGTCTGTCTGTATGTTGGTCTATCTTTCACGGCAAAACGGGGCGATGAATTGACGTGATTTTTTATGTGGAGATAGTTGAAGGGGTGGAGAATAACACAGGCTACCTTTGCCTCTTTCTGACCATTTTCGAGAAGTGGGGGCGCGAGCGAAGCCACGAGCAAAAGCTAGTATTTTTATAAATTGTAGCCGATTTGTTATTCCGTTGTATAAGCTAGGTATATTATTGTAAAGTTACATTGAATCCATTCGGTAGTTTTTGCGTATAAGTGGAGCAAACATCCTTCCATACTTACAAACTTCACGTTTATGATATTAGTGGGATTAATGTAATAGCAACTCTTTCCAAGGTTAAGCTGGAGGAAGATTTGCGTGGACTCCAGGCTGACGACTGACAGGAGGTGGCGCAAGACTGATCTAGATGGAGGCTCTTATTATCGGAGTCCAAGGCTCACTTTTATTCGCGGTCTAGATCGAGTCTAGATCGAGTCTTATACCAACGACTTTTCGCAGATCGTCACTCCATCTAGCCGGAAGCTACTACTATCTAGGAATACACTACGCTTTAAGACTCGCGGTCTCCACTCCAGAACTTTTCTACCCCAACGGTTGTCTGTTATTCGACAGATATGACCAGCCCATTGCCACTTTAGCATGCTGATTCGATACACATGTCGGTAGTTAGGTCCTTGGACCTAAAAAGAAAATAGCAGCCTATAAGTATAGTCCCGTCCCATTGCAAGGCAAAGGCCTCCATCACAGAAACGAAGTCATCGCTACTATGATGGAATAAGGCTTAATCACAACGCTTTCCTAATGCGTATCGATGATCACAAACCCGAGCTATGTTCAAAGAATTTTAAACATACTTTTGCTTGACCCGGGACCCCAAATCACGGCCCGGTACTTAAACCATTAAGAGGGATTTGCAATTCAATAAGTACAGTAGCGAGTTAACACGATGGTGGACAGTAACGTCCACAGGCGTTTAGGTAGCAAACAATCATACGGCAGAACGCCTATAGACGTCCTAGTTTTTATTCATTTCACGGCAGTACGTCTGAGGGCGTTTGATTTTTAATACTCTTACAAGGTGGGCCATGTAGTAGTGTCGCCGCAAAAGCAATCCCGTTTTCATACTGTCATCTGGCATAGGTCTACAACACGTTAAGGTACACACACATTGATAGAATTCTGGTCCCTCCCCTCCCGCTCACTACGCCTATGGGCGTCGTGTTTTCATACATTTAGTCACGTACTGTCACCTGACCTGACTTCGTGTCACCTTATGTTTTCGCGCGCAAATAACGGCTACCGTGGTAAGTAATCAACGTATTTTTACTGTTTTATTTATCGAAATATTCAAATTCAATTGTTGCAATTTACGTATAGGTAAGGTAATTTCATGTCGAAAATTAGTGATTGTTTGTTTTTGATATTGAAACAATAATGAATTTATCTATAGAAAGGGACCAAAAACCATAAGATCCATATTCTGATGATGGGGAATACGCATCCGACAAAGATTACCAACCTTCAGATGACGCCGCGATGGGCGCCTATAGGCGTACTGTCACGAAACGATACCATTTAGGGGTTAAAGTGCAACTGCTTTGACAGTACGCCCACAGACGATGTATGCAAATAAGTAGTGTCATTTTTCTCCACACAGATCGGTCCTGTGCCACCCGCATCCAATGGACTCCCGCGACCTTCACCAGATCGTCGGTCCACCTGGTAGGGGGCCTGCCTCGGCTGCGGCCTCCTGCGCGTGGCCTCCACTCAAGGACCTTTCCACCCCAACGGCCGTCTGTTCTCCTCGCAATGTGCCCTGCCCATTGCCACTTCAGCCACGCAATAGGGTATTTGACAAAAAAAAAATATGTGTTTAATCAAAAGACCTCTCAATTTAAGAAACATTATTGAAAGAATTGCTTGATTCTGATTTGAATCACCTGAGATATCACAACTTTAAAAGCACATATTTTGGGCAAGCCCAAAAACGCTCTATACAAATGGCTACAGGCAAGTGACGTCACACGCTTGTATCTTGTATGCGCGTCTAGTAAATTTTGTTTGGTAGCTATATCAAATGTTTCGTTTAAGTAAATGGTTTTCATAATAAAAGTTGGTGGAAAATGTACGGGTAGTTCAATGATATAATTTTTTTTTAAATTGTATACTTTAAAAATGGACTTGCCCATGAAACTTTGAATGCTCATAAAACCAGCTAGACGTTATATTTTTAACTGAAAATGTTGGCCATTGGTTCTCATTTACCAGTATTTTGGAAAAGTATAAATATTTTTTACTATCCTATCGAAATTAGTCAAATACCCTATTCTTTGGGCTATGTCCGTGACCTTAGATCTCTTGCGAATCTCATCATTTCTGACACGATCACGCAAAGAGATTCCGAGCATAGCCCTCTCCATTGCCCTCTGAGTGACTTTGAGCCTTCTTAAGCGGCCCATTGTAAGCGGCCACGTTTCAGTTCCGTATGTCATCACTGGCAATACACACGCATTAAAGACTTTCTTTCATCAGATCAGGGTGTTAGGTGGATCTAATAATAACCAATCACCATTAGGTACTACTTAATTACATTTTACGTTAAAACCCTACAGCTAATACTTTCTCGGCATTAGTATTCTCGGCGCCTTAGACTTTCTACGGAATGCTTTCTCGTTGAGTCACAATGACATAACTGGTTATGAGTTAATTAAAGATTGTTATCAAATTAGCGCGCGCCACTTTTACTAGATTTAAGCCATTTTCAAATGGTTCTTGGAAATACGAACCCCCGTATTACAAAAGGAAGAACTAAGTTAGTCAAGGTTTAAAAATGATGCGGTATTTTTTTTAAAATTGATAGCTTCGAACTTCGATTTTTTTCATTATGAAATTGTGAATCTATACTCTGATTTTTAATCATGTGGAGTAAACTGACAGATGTAATTGTAATAAACATTTTGGCGATTAAAAAGAGTAACTGGCGAGTTTCTTGCCGGATCTTCTCGTCAGAATCAACTTTCCGATACCGGTGGTAGAATCGCATTATGTCTATTTATTTTTTAGTATATCTTATGTATCAAGATATCTATTTAATTTTATTTAAATTATATAGGTTATTTTTAAATATTTTCTTTATGTATGACGATTTGTAAGTGCTGTGTACAAGCCTATGCAAATAAAGAATATTTTGACTTGACTTGACTTGACTTGTCGAGTTTTCTATACATTTTGAAATATTGCATCTGTCAAATTGAGTGATAATGTATGGGGATGACACATTGACATCTCTCAGTTTACTCCACATGATTAAAAATCAGAGTATAGAGATGGTACCGATGAGTGACATCATTAATTTTAAAAACAGAGTTGAAATTTCGATCCAGTGGCTTATCATGGTTATTGTCCGCCCAGGGCGGAAGACTATTATGCCACCCTTTTTAATTTTCTTACAACTCGGGGCGCCAAGATGGCATATTTTTGGCAAACTACTGGTCGTCGGCCAGTGGGGCGCCCACGCTACCGCTGGCGGGATGTAGTGGACGCGGACCTGCAGGAATTGCAAGCAGGAGATTGGCGACAAGCTGCACAAGACCGAGACAAATGGCGACATCTCGTATCGGAGGCCAAGACTCATTTTGGATCGTTGAGCCATCGGAGTAAGTAAGTAAACAAAGTATTATTTAAAACTCATTGATAAAATTCGGTATTTTTTTATGGTATAGGTAGCAGACGAGCAGGCGGATCATCCTGATGGTAAGCAATTGCCGCCGCTCATGGACACTTGCAACACCAGTGGAGTTACAAGTGCGCTGCCACCTTTTATCCCCTTCCCCCCGGGTGGGCCTCCGGTACCCTCACTCACTCGGCGAAACACAGCACAGGGGCTGCTTCACGCCGGTTTTCTGTGAGGCAGTGGTATCACTTCGGTCGAGCCGGCCCATTCATGCCGAAGCGTGGCTCTCCCACAGTTTAAAACGGTTGGTTATTCGACCACCATTTTTGTACGTTCTGAGTTTTGATTGTTAGATAATAATTTGACCATCAACGGTGCATAAAATTGTATTTATAATTATATAATTATTATAATATTTCTAACCAACAACAATATAATATTATATATTTTCAGTAATGCACACATAGCGACTAAATAAAAGTATATATGAAACTTAAGAATGAAATAATACGGTTTAAAATTGAAATTTTAAGCTAACTGACACACTTTCTTGATTGCGTAAAATGTAAAGATTATGTAAATTTTAAAATGATAGACAGACAGACAGTACAGACACACCCCGTTGTTCTAGTGGTCTAAGTACCGGGCCATGATCTTGTGGTTTGATCCCCGGGTCGAGCAAAAAGTATGTTTAGGATTGTTCGAACATAGCTCGGGTTTGTGATCACCGCACCGCATTAGGCAAGCGTGGTGATTAAGCCTAATCCCATCATAGTAGCGATGACTTGATTTCTATGATGGAGACCTTTGTCCTGCTGTGGGACAGTAATTGTAGGCTGACACTTTACTTCGACAGACAGACAATTTTAACTGTGGGAGAGCCACGCTTCGGCATGAATGGGCCGGCTCGACCCGAGTGATCTGCCTCACAGAAAACCGGCGTGAAGCAGCCCCTGTGCTGTGTTTCGCCGAGTGAGTGAGGGTGCCGGACGGCCCACTCGGGGGGGAAAGGGGATAAAAGATTGGCAGCGCACTTGTAACTCCACTGGTGTTGCAAGTGTCCATGGGCGGCGGCAATTCCTTACCACCAGGTGATCCGCCTGCTTGCCTGCTACCTATCACTTTAAAAATAAAGCATATAAAGGTTTGGGGCCGTGGTATCATTTCGGTCGCGCCGGCCCATTCATGCCAAAGACTCCCACGGTTAAAAATATTGGTTTGTTGGTTTATTTGTCCAGGAATGAGGATCGAACCCATAACCTTTGGCGTACTAGGCAGGGTCACTATCAAATGCAAAAAATAGTTAACTAACTAGTTTTTTTTGGCAACACCAAACAAGAAATCTAACTACCTGATACCAGTTCTTCAAATGAGTTTGAGGGTCAAACAAATAACATAACATCGACCTTAAAGGTGACACAAAACGAATGTGACAAGTCGAAATGTCATCGACCTTCTGGGGGGGGGCAATCCTCGCGCACTCGACATTGAAGTCGAATTAGAGATTTGTATGAACGAATGTAAAATCTCTAAATAAATTCGACTTCAATGTCGAGTGCTAGACATTAAAAAAATAGATAGATTCTCTTTAGGTATTGCATAGAAATATGGGTGAAACAACAGCGATAAACAGTACATTAAGGCGGTCTTATTGCTTATAGCGATTTCTTCCAGACATACTTTACGTAGAGGAAAGAAAACACCAGGTTGGCAATGAAATAGAAGTAGAAAATCTCTTTATTCAAGTTATGTCCATACAGAACACTTATGAATGTCAAACCATATAATCTACCACTGGTTCGGAACGTCGATTTCTACTGAGAAGACACCAGCAAGAAACTCAGTAGTTACTCTTTTCAAATAGTAAGTAATAAGTTACAGAGTTTTATTTGAGCAAAATAAAAATGACAATAATCCAAGGAAATAGACTACTGTGGGGACTAAATTTTGTGGGGTAAGGCAGTGCAAAAAAAGTTGAATTAAACAATACAATTCCAGTATTTCACTACCAAAATTCCCCATGGGGCCAGTCAAGTAATAGTGTAATGTGTTTTAGAAACCATGATTGTCTCGGCGGTGCCATGGCATGCTTGGAGTCCCGGCTAAAAATATTATTCGATTTAATTTTTGACTTCGCGTCGATGTATCGAGAATCGTTCCCCAGTTACAAGTTAACGATACGATCGATAAATAAAATATGAGACTTGTCGATATTAAATCTTGGAAGACAAATGCTAAATATAATGAAACGTGAGGTATTTAAAAATGAGGAACAAAAGTTTAAAATTTCAGTGAACAGTCATTTTATACCTCCTCATCGCTTGTAGGTAGAAATACAAACGTAAAAAGTAAAGTATCTATACGTCTTCTATACTATTTATAAAGGGATAACTTCTATGGACAATGACAAGGCTTATTATAGGTAAACCGAAAACACGAAACGCTTGCGCGATGTAATTGGACACAGCGCCATCTGTTGGTTAATTTCTGAATTACGGTCCTAAAGCGAACTGAGGGCGGGCCACTAGTACAAACATAAAAAGTAAAGTATCAGTCTATATAATACTGTCCCACTGCAGGGCAAAGGCCTGAATCATAGAAATCAAGTCATCGCTACTATGATGGGATTAGGCTTAATCACCACGCTTACATTGCCTAATCCGGTGCGATTGATCACAAACGTGCAAACCCGAGCTATGTTCGAACTTCGAAGTTCGAGCAAAAGTATGTTCCGAATTTTTCGAACATAACTCGGGTTTGTGATCACCGCACCGCATATGACAAGCGTGGTGATTAAGCCTAATCCCATCATAGTAGCGATGACTTGATTTCTATGATGGAGGCCTTTGCCCTGCAGTGGGACAGTATATAGGCTGATATTTTACTTTTTTACCGCTGTTCTCTTGCCGACAACTACAATTTCACAAATTTTCCACACTTTTAGTTTTAAAGAAACAATGGGAGTAACATAATGAACGAATCCATCCAAACCAGATACAAAAGTCAGTTACGCTTTCGCTTCTTATACTGTTGATCAAGAATCTTGAACAATATAAAAAAAATCAAAATATACTTACAGTTTATTAGCAAGATTACGCAACTAAAATGGCTGAGCGTTATTAGCGCTTTTTTTGTTAAATGTGATAGAGCAGACGAGCAAACGGATCACCTGATGGTAAGCAATTGCCGCCGCCCATGGATACATGCAACACCAGTGGAGTTACAAGTGCGCTGCCAGCCTTTTATCCCCTTCCCCCAGGGTGGGCCTCCGGTACCCTCACTCACTCGGCGAAACACATCACAGGGGCTGCTTCACGCCGGTTTTCTGTGAGGCAGTGGTATCACTCCGGTCGATCCGGCCCATTCACTCTGTTCTGGGACATAACGCGTTTAGAAGATGTCTGATTCGCTGTTGGCTTCGAAACCACAATTTTCCTCAAACGCATAGTTAAACTACTGATTAGTTGGAATCGGCTATCCCCGTCGTGGGCACGCAGATCTACAAGTTTAGCATGCCAATCAGATGGGTACATCTATTTAATGCAGAGCCGTATCGAGTTGATGGGCCTTATATTAACGTCGCAGTGGTTCTTAACCGGTGGTCCGCGGACCACTGGTCCCTGGAGGCATTCCAAGTGGTCCGCGAAGACATCGTAATAAACAAGTGACGTGACGTGATGAGTCGAGTCAACACAACGCAAAGGGCGCCGCGACCTATGTCCGAAGTGTGTGGTCCCTGACGCGACAGAATTTTGGTAAAATGGTCCCTCATGACTTAAAGGTTAAGAACCACTGGTCTAAAGCCTTTTAAAAGGCATAAAACAATTGATTTTCCATTGTGTCTGCTATCTGGGCCTAACGAACGTGCCATGTGGCTTGGGGCGTGTGGGCCGCCGATGTGTGCTAAAAGCCTACTTATACCTATACTCTGATTCATAATCATGTAAAGTAAACTGACAGATGTCAAAGTGTCATTCCCATACATTATCACTCAATATGACACATGCAAAATGTCAAAATGCATAGAAACTTGTCATTTTCATCTGTCAGTTTACTTTACATGATTATGAATCAGAGTATATCCACGGCGCTGATAGGTAGAAGATTATATCTTACATAATTAGGATGTTCTTGATAGAACGAGGAACAAACATATTTTAGGCCGCATAGCGCCCAGTACTTTTTGGTCTGGGACGTTTTTTGGACTAAAAGGACGTAGACGTACAATTTTAGCGTGCCAATCAGATCTACCTCACAGAAAACCGGCGTGAAGCAGCCCTTGTGCTGTGTTTCGCCGAGTGAGTGAGGGTACGGGAGGCCCACCCGGGGGGGAAGGGGATAAAAGGTTGGCAGCGCACTTAATTGTAACTCTACTGGTGTTGCAGGTGTCCATGAGCGGCGGCATTGCTTACCATCAGGTGATCCGCCTGCTCGTCTGCTACCTATCACATAAAAAAAACGGGTCGAGGTATTGATATATACCAACTCCGCCCCTGCGTCTCAGGCAGTGACGTCAAACATCACCGATGGCTATAAATCGACCATTTTGATGTAACTCACGCGCAGCTATGTAGATACGTGCGTCGAGGACGGTTATAGACTTTAGAGGCTTTGCCGTGAGAGGTCAACTCATTGTATTAGTTCAGAGGAAGGAGCAATAAAATCCTTGTTATACCTATCAATGAATTAAGATTGAAATGAATTAAATACAAATTCACAAAATATCTCGCAAACGCTTCCCATCAGGTGATTCATCTGCTCGTTTGCTACCTATCACATAAAAAAATCATCAAAATTATAGTACAGAAGAAAGTCATTTACATCTTTAGAAATTAAAAACAGAAAGGGTCCCAGTATACAGCCCTGTGGCATACTCATAATTATAGGGACACCAGAAGAGGTACTACTATGGAAATTAAGGTTCTTGATTCTATCTGATAAGTAACATCATGATTACCCTAAGCGAGTAATTTGAGACATTGAAATAGTAGTTTCATGAGCAACGTTTCATGATTAACCCAATCAAATGCTTTGCACAAATCACTGAACAGTACACAATTTCAGATAATATTGATATGATTCCAAAGACGGAATTTGAAAATACTGCTCCAGAAAACTCGCATCAAATAATATTAGCCCCTGCAGACACTGAACAAACAAGTGTTCATCACACGAATGTTTGTCCAGGGTAGGGGTTAAGGGAATTTAAATATTCACAGATACACCATGTAGTTAAAGTGTTTTTTCATTTCTTACTTTGAAGTAATACAAAACATCAGTATAGGTTTTTCTTATGAAGTAGTATAATAATAAGCCTGCACTTAATTTGATATTAAACACGCGCATTCCATTTATAAAACTTACCAAGGTCAGTTTTTAAAATCTCGCTCGTATTCTAATAACCATAACTATGTAACAGTACTTATTTACTACAATTATTTATACTTGATTATTCTTGATTGAAAGAGCCTACCCAGTAAAACTACTTAGAGCAAATTGCTTCAAAGGTCGAGCACTTGCCGCAACGAGACCTTCGAAGCATTCATTCAAGTGTTGTATCTGTTATGGACCAAGTGATTAATAGATCATGATAAAAAATGGCCACGCATTTGCAAAAAAAGACCATCATGATTATAAAGCTAAACGTGAGACGGTGCTAAAATTATAAAAGTGTAGAGTTTTATAACTGACTTTTATAATTTGCCCTGCAGTGAGACTAGAATAAAAGTAAAGTATCAACCTATCTAGACACGCGGGAGCGTGTCCAGCCAAGGTAAAAAAAAAAAATTTGGCGACAAAGCGAACAAGGGTTATATTACACGAACCATTTAGAGCGACTTTTGACCCCCTCATAGCTCGAAAACTTGAACGTAATTCAAACGTGTGAAATTTGGCATATAATATACTGTCCCACTGCAGGGCAAAGGCCTCCAACATAGAAATCAAGTCATCGCTACTATGATGGGATTAGGCTTAATCACCACGCTTGCCGAATGCTGATGTGATCACAAACCCGAGCTATGTTTTATGTAACAGACAATTTTCCTCAAAATTGGACACATTCCAAAGAACCCCGGGGTGCACAAGCGATAGTTTTGGACTCAACTGGGAAAGGCGCTGAATATCATTTATTAATTTTATTGCAATTATTTTGGTTATTAGTATGCATTGTAATTTTTGTTATTTGTCTCGGAATAAACTTATTCTATTCTAAGATGATAAATGACTCAATCGGGTACCAGAGGTCTTTCCGATTCTCTTGAAGTAGGCCAAGGTCACAGAATCGACCGCTGGAATTTAAATTAACTGTTAGTTTTTGCGACAGATTATTTTATAAGCAATGTTGACCTAGATTTGCTCGGTCTTTTTTCGTTTTTAGAAAGGCTTTGGACAGCGTTAATCTTAAAGACAATACAGTGAAAGAATGTGAAAGATTGACTGGCCATGAGACACATTTACGGACGGTGTAGGAAACACAGCTGAAAGGTGTAGTATTGAAAGACACATGATGCGTCCAGGACTCTAACCAACTCCTCGATGGACTGGCTTACTGAGTAGAAGGGACCACCCAACGGGAAAGAGCCCCGTGCAAGGGCGCCTCCCACGATTCGATCCGTATGCCAAGACAGTGGGAAGTGCTGATACTGGTGAGTTAGACACGATACGATATACAGCCTAGCGTGTAGGCCAACCAGTTGATATCAATGTCGGCTAGAACTGACCTTCGACCTTAGCGTATAATCCCCGGTTGCAACCAAAGCTGTAGCTCGGGAGTCCGCGTAAATAACACAGAAATAGAAAACCAACCAAATGACAACGCTGTTTCTTTTTTTAACATTGCTAAACAAAAAACAAAACTACCAATTTTTTTAAAACCTACTAATTTCCAAAGGTACGTCATCATCAGCAAACCACGCTCGTCCACTGCTGGACATAGGTCTCCCCCAATGCACGCCACCGCTCCCGATTTTCGGCCACTCTCATCCAGCCCACTCCAGCCAGCCTTCGAATGTCATCATCCCATCTTGTAGCAGGGCGTCCAACACTACGTTTACCGAGTCGCGATCTCCACTCAAGGACTTTATGGCTCCAACGGTTGTCAGTTCTGCGGCTAATGTGACCACTGCCACTTCAGTTTGCTGATTCGGTGGGTTATGTCGGTGACTCTGGTTTCTGTCTAAAGGTACGTAGCCTAATCTAAAACTCAAAATTCTATTCTATTTCTATTTCTCAAGAGGAAGTTAATTGTTTAATCGTATCGTAATTCTAATAGAAACACCGGAAACTAAAAAGCAACATTATCGTAAAAAGTTACCGTAATCTTTGCAATAGTAATATTTTATTACATAATTGTAAAACTCTGCAGACATGACACCACTCACTTGATGCAACTACTAGGTCGTATACCGTTGCCGGGTGTGCCTGTTTGTGTGATAGGTGGCATACGAGTATACGGATCACCTGATCTGGAGACCTATTTTTGAATTGTCGTCTCATTAAAAAATGTGTGACTCGCATGATTTTTGACATCTGCATTTTTGAATCATTCGAAAACGCGCGATTTGCAACGAGTGGTGTAAACCACTCGTTTCCGTGAGGCGAGTGGACGCATTTACGTCAAATCACACGTCAAATATTAACGAGTTAACACTATACTTTGACAAGATTGGCGACACACTAAGCGAGTGATTTCAAAAATAGGGAAAATTATGAATCATGCGACTTACGAGACGACGTGACTTGCAAAACGAGTAGTTTTGTTTGGACGAAGCGAAAATTCAAAAATAGGTCTTCAGTGGACTTACCCAGGGGTAGCCAACCAATCGACCAGACTGCGCAACGTAAGTATATGTATAATTTTACTATCAACTATGGATGGATGGATGTTTGCTCCTCTTTCACGCAAAAACTACTGAATGGATTTTAATGAAACTTTACAATAATATAGCTTATACATCAGAATAACACATAGGAATATTTTGGATAATCACCACACAATATCCATACTTATATAATCTTCTATATCTTCTATGACTATTTATAAAGAGATAACTTCTATAGCCAACGACAAGGCTTATAGGTAAACCGAAAACACGAAACGCTTGCGCGATGTAATTGGCACAGCGCCATCTATTGGTTCATTTCTGAATTACGGTCCCGAAGCGAAGTGAGGGCGGGCCACTAGTAATATTATAAATGGGAAAGTGTGTCTGTCTGTCTGTATGTTTGTCTTTCTTTCACGGCAAAACGGAGCGACGAATTGACGTGATTTTTTTAAGTGGAGACATTTGAAGAGTTGAAGAGTAACATAGGCTATTTTTTGCCCCTTACTAACCCCCCATTTTAGGGGAGCGAGCGAAGCCGCGGGCGCAACTTTTATAAATATAAATAAAAAAATACTAAAATACTAAATCAATTTACGACCGATTTATTACGTTAATTTACGGTTTGGTTCAGTGGTAGCTGAATGCTGCGTCTGGGCCAAGGGTTGCGGGTTCGATCCCCGCACAGTCCAAACATTTGTGTGCATGAACATGTTTGTTTGTATTGGTCTGGGTGTTTTCTATGTATTATAAGTATGTATTTACAAAAGAAAGGTATTATACGTATATATTTGTAATCCCACTGTTGGTTCTGATATTTGTAACACAGGTGCTTGAGCTACCTATCTCAGAGTCAGACCAATGTATGTGTTGTAGTGAAATATTACATTATATTACCTTATCTTGAATTTGGCCACCCCAGATAGTTTAAATAGGCTCTTGTCTTAAGCCTAACACCTAATACCCAAAACTAACCAGTCCGTCTTAATTACACATGTAATTCTTGATTGTGCATACAATTGTCTAATTGTGGACTGTGGGAGCAACCTCCACTTAGTGATTGTTATGTTGAAATAGTATTGTTGCGCGCGCATTCTCATAGCTAACTAAGGTTTCGGGCGCACGATTATTTTGCGAATCGAGTAAAACGCAGGGTTATAAATTTTAGTGATTGCATGTTAGATAGTAGGTGGCAGACGAGCAGACGGATCTCCTGATGTTTAACGATTGCCGAAGCCCATAGACGGGTCTATGTCAACACCAGTAGTGTTACAAGTTCGTCGCTTACCTTTTATAATAATAATAAACAATAAATTCTCACAAACATCTTATACATTGACCTGACTCCATACTAAGTAGCTTAAGCACTTGTGTTACAGATATCAGACAACAGAAGGAACACAAATATAATACTTAAATATATAAAATATTACACCCAGACACTGAACAAACACAAGTGTTCATCACACGAATGTTTGTCCAGGGTGGGGATCAAACCCACAACCTTCGGCGTATGAGGCAGTGTCACCAAATGCGCCATCCGGCCAGTCCAGGCCAGTTTTAACCCCCCTCCCCCTGGATTGGGCCTCTACTCTCACTCACGCAGCGAAACAGCGCATGCACTGCTTCACGCCGGTTTTCTGTGAGGACGTGGTATTACTCCGGTCAAGCCAGCTCATTCATGCCGAAGCGTGGCTCTCCCACTGTTATATGATTATTCAGTCGCAAATTACCCAAAATAACAGTCATAACCAGCCAACAGATGCTGAGTGACTGGACTGGAACAGGAACGAGATAGGACCAGTATACCATCAAGAGATGGTCAACCCTGCAGAAGGTTTTCGACGGTTGCGTGCGTTTGCACACAAAAGGCTTGACATTAGGAAGGAGTTCGATTGATGTGGAACTGCCCAAGCGCGAGTCGCTTGTGCTGTGGCGTTTCACGCCCCAATAATTGGGGAGAAGTGACATTGAGATGGGACAAAGACACAGACTTTGTTACCCGACTACGGCAAAGCAAAAGGAGGGTTATGATTTTGACAGGCTATGTATGTATGTATATGTATGTTCATCTGTTTCCACGTAACTTCTAAACTACGTATCAGAATTCGACAAATGACATATCATTATAAGCGTCTTGATTGTCCGCTGGTTATAGGCTATATGAAGTTTCACAAAATCTAATGTGGCGCCCTCTAGCGGACAAAACATACAGAGTAAAAAAAAAAGTTATGATAAATATGCCGTGTTTGGTATCATTTGAAAGCGCTTGACTTGTACATTTTGAATATATACTAGCACTTGGACACCAAAATAGTACAAATAAAAAAAAAAGTAATAAAACTAAACCCAACTACGACAAAAAACGACGCTGAAAATGTATAAAACAAGCCTTCGTTGTCAATTTATGCAATATTCACTATGTAGAGATAAATTTTCATGTTTGGAAAGGCGTAGTCACACGTTGTCAAAGTCACCTTTTGACAACGTGTGACTGCGGATTTCCAGGATTTTTTAGGGAGTGAAAAACGCACCGGGGAAAGAGCCCTTAGCGAGTACCTGGTGAGCGTCTCCCAAGATGGGACCATGGGCTGGTGAAGGGACCTGTGTCTTGTTATAAGATTAGTTCAAGACGTCAACGATGATGACTTGCGGACCGACAGCTAACGCCAACACTGTTTCAACATATAGCCACGTTACAACATAAGTGGGAAGCTAAGATCCTTTAACAGGAAAACACGGCTAATTCCCGCTTAGAGACTAGTGATGTGTATGTATCGATAGTTTGTCGATATAAAAAAGTATTTTTTTTTTATATGATAGGTGGCAGACGAGCATATCACCTGATGGTAAGCGATTGCCGCCGCCCATAGACACTTGCAACACCCCCGCGCTGCTAAGATTTACCCCCTTTCCCTCCACTTGGGCCTCCGGTACCCTCACTCGCTGGACAAAAAAACGCAAGCGCTGCTTCACGCCAGTCTTCTGTGAGGCCGTGGTTGATTTTTTTATTTCAGCTAGAAAAAAACTTACCACCTTTATCGCAATTGACACGTCAAAATATGTGTTCAGTTACCTGAAACAAAAAATAAATATTAGGAAAAATATACTTTTTCAAATATTAGGCTGTGTCACAAAATGCGTCCATTAAAAGTAGGTACCATCCTCAAAATTCTTTGGAGGTGGAGGATCCTCAAAAGGTAGTGGGTACCTATAACCACAGATATTATAATACTTACTATAACTAACGAAACGCTACTTTCGCGAGCGTGTTGATAAAAGTTAAAAATGTTTTTCAAAAGTTTTGAATTTCTATTGATATTTATATGGGAAATCCAAAAAAATATTTTTTTCCTGTTTTACATAAAAATCTTAATGTTTCACAGAATAACATAACCTTACCTACAAAGTTTCAACACTATAACTCTACCTAATATTTTTTATTATCAGAATGAAAATTGTAATGTAAAATTGTAATGTACTTAATGATCATAATTTGAAAAGACCCAGATAGCAAGCGAGCTTGCTTCAAACTTGATTTTTAGATTGTCACGTCAAACATGAAAAATCAAGTTTATGACAAAATTTGCTGTAAGCTTGTTGATTAAGGTATGATGTTTCAAGGCTTTGATAATTTTGAAGCAAAGTTTGACCGCAAATATAAAATTGTAATGCTATGTATTTGTACTAGATTACCAAGTTATTTGTGCGGTTCAGGGAACGAAACGAACTCGGTGCATTTTGTTTAGCAAAGCAAACCGCAAATCATCATCAGCAACCCACGTTCGTCCACTGCTGGACATAGGTCTCCCCTAATGCACGCCACCGCTCCCGATTTTCGGCCACTCTCATCCAGCTCACTCCAGCCAGCCTTCGAATGTCGTCATCCCATCTTGTAGCAGGGCGTCCAACACTACGTTTGCCGAGTCGCGGTCTCCACTCAAGGACCTTATGGCTCCAACGGTTGTCAGTTCTGCGGCTAATGTGACCAGCCCACTGCCACTTCAGTTTGCTAATTCGGTGGGCTATGTCGGTGACTCTGGTTTTTTTGTCGGATTACATCATTTCTGATGTGGTCCTTCAAAGATACTCGTGTTGTTCTTCAAGAAAGGCGACAACCGCAAATATAAAATTGTAATGCTATGTATTTGTACTGGATTACCAAGTTATTTGTGCGGTTGTCGTGTTTATTTTCTACATCGCGATGACGAGATTTTTTTCCAAACAATGACTACCAGAAGTCCAATTTGTGATTAATACTTGAGTCATGGATTCTTTATTGCAATCGTGACTGTTGTGGAGCGTCACTCGGGGACGTCTGCCACTGCGCCCTGCTTGGGAAAGTGCGTGGAACTGAGATAAGGTTTTTTTATATGATAGGTAGCAGACGAGCAGGCGGATCACCTGGTGGTAAGCAATTGCCACCGTCCATGATGAACACATGCAACAAGTGCGCTGATAACCTTTTATCCCCTTCCCCCCCGATTGTCCAAACTTTGTTATGTCAAACTTGCATACACTTTATAGAATAATTTTCTAGCAAGTTTGTTGCTTCGGAACTAGAACGTTTGATTTAACCTCGCCTCAAGTTTATACACTTGCCACGGCAAATTTGAGACAAAGCTTCATGTTTGATACATCAAACCTATCGCAAGTCAGTTTCAAGTTTAAATTGTTATCTGGGGAGTAACTACTGAGTTTCTTGCTGATTCTTCTCGGTAGAAATCGACTTTCCGAATCTTACATAATATTTGACATTCATAAATGTTCTATAAGGACTTAAATTGAATAAAGAATATTTCTATTTCTATTTCTATTTCTAATAGTTTCGGACTAAAATGGCTGTGACACACGGACAGACAGACTTGATGAATCTATAAGAGTTCCGTTTTCTGCCATTTGGCTACAGAACCCTAAAAACTCATCAAAACCGGACAGAGTCGATAAACAATTTCCCCAACCTTTTTAATCGACAGACCAACACACGACCCTACTAATTACCGCCTATGAGTAATTATTACACGCGCTATTTGCCAATAAGTGCCGGTTCGAGTCCGGGCGGTTTCCAAACGACTCTTCCGGACGACGTTTGCACGTGAGGGGGGGTGGATAAAATAGTACGTTTCCCGTTTGATCACGTGAGGGGGGGGAGATAATAAAAATGGGTACGTCACACATCAAAGTATAAGCAGTATTTAAGTCTCCACAATCATCATTCATCGTCATCATTTCAGCTAATAGATGTCCACAGCTGGACATAGGACTCCCCTAAAGTTCTCCACACAGATCGGTCCTGTGCCACCCGCATTCGAGGGACTCCCGAGACCTTCACCAGATCGTCGGTCCACCTGGTGGGCGGCCTGCCACGGCTGCGGCCTCCACTCAAGGACCTTTCCACCCCAACGGCCCAAGAGGTCGATCGGCGAGTCCAACTCGGCTGGGCAGCTTTCGGAAAGCTATGCAGCATATTTTCCACCCATTTACCACAGTGTCTGAAGACGAAAGTCTTTAATACATGTGTATTGCCAGTGATAACATTATACGGAACTGAAACGTGGCCGCTTAGAATGGGCCGCTTAAGAAGGCTCAAAGTCACTCAGAGGGCAATGGAGAGGGCTATGCTCGGAATCTCCTTGCGTGATCGTGTCAGAAATTATGAGATCCGCAGGAGATCTAAGGTCACGGACATAGCCCAAAGAATTGCGTGGCTGAAGTGGAAATGGGCAGGGCACATTGCGAGGAGAACAGTCTCCACAATAGCAATACATTAATATGTATATACGAGTAACGCATAACAAATATAACAACGGATAGTAAGTAGGTTACTCATCAACAAACGGTAGAAAGTGGATCCGCATCGCGCATGCGCAAGCGTCAAATAGGAAAATACTTAAAGGCTATTGGCTGGTTTCTACAGACATTTCGGGTGACAATGGCCTGTAGCTGTGGATCAAACGATAGGCAGCAGTCGAGTAGACGGATCACCTGATGGTAAGCCACCACTTTCGCCGGGAAAAGTTAGGAAAGGGATGGGGGGATAAAAGGTAAGAGTACTTAGGCCGCCGATATTGTATTTGGAAATTATTTACTGTTAGCATTAAGTTCTGTTATGTGTTGTGCAATAAAGAGTATCTATCTATCTTGTGACACCGCTGGTGTTGCAGGTGTCCATGGGCGGCGGTTATCACTTACCTTCAGGTGATCCGTAAGCCTCGTCTGCCACCTACAGGGTGTATCTGTGAACATTTACATCCCTTTAACCACGTGTTCTATCAACCATTCTGAACAACATTTGTTCAACAACTTTTCCAAATTCTTCGGAAAATTTTTCGACTCCCCATACAAAATGGCCAAGTCACGTGATCGACTTTGTATGGAAAATTGGAAAGATGAAAATTTTTTATGCGAATTTTCAAAAGTCATAGAACAAATGTTGTTCAGAATGGTTGGTAGAACACGTGGTTAAAGGGATGTAAATGTGCACAGATACACCCTGTATATCGTAAAAAAGGGGGTTAAAAGGTTGATAGCGCACCTGTAACTCCACTGATGTTTGTAATCAGGTGTCTAATTTGAAGTTGTTTTTGTGTATTAATTTGTTTTTCATAATTATGTTCATTTGGTTTTCATAATCTTCATTTGTTTTTCATAATGTTTATTTATTTTTCATGTGAGGTACATTTTTTGTTCATAAGTTTTTCATTATGTTCATTTGGTTTTCTGAATTTGTTTTTCCGATTTCCTTTTATTTTACCTCCATGTAATATGTTGTTAATGTAGATTAACTAGGTAATGTAGTGGCAGACTAATCCATTGTTATTGCACATGCGAAAGTCAGCCACACAAAAAGAGCCTACCTTACCTAATGTTCCGATTTTCCTTTCAATGTTAAAGTGTTGCCAGAAACTGCAAAAGAACAAAGTTACGGTCCGAATCAAGGTCACCCGACGCCATATTGACCGTAACCAATTGTACAAAACAACGCTTTCTCTCTCGGTCAACACTTTGATCAATAGTCATGGTTGTCTTGCCCTGATGATGTAAGGACTTCGAACTGTTATAGAAATATTGTTTGTATTATTATAATCTGTGGAAAATTGGTTTCATAAAAGAAGGAAGTGAACTTGGCAATTTTTTGTGTTTTTTTTTATGTGATAGGTTAGGTTAGGGGTTAGGCAGACGAGCAAATGGGTCACCTGATAATAAGCGATTTTTATGATAAGAACTCTGTGGTTGGCTAATGTTGTACTAATTTAAAATAAAGGTTAGCAGCGCGCTTGTGACTTTACTGGTGTTGCATGTGTCCATGGGTGGCGGCAATTGCTTACCATCAGGTGATCCGCCTGCTCGTCTGCTACCTATCACATAAAAAAAAAATATATGATGTTTAAGCTATTAAGTAGATACTTTGTACAGTCAGCCACACATCAGGTTACCACATCCTGTCAAATTTCCTCAATCGATATTTAAGGGGCTACACGAATGAAACTAGCGCCGCCAACCTATTTACACTGATTGTGGCGAAAATACGATATTTTTTAAGAAAGCAAAACATTACGGACTTAGATCCAAGTAAATTGGATTTTTTAAGATGCAATACAATATTTCTAACACGCGACAAGTAGGTAACTATAATGTCAAATATTGCTAAAAGTGGCCGTTTTTAGCAATAATTTACATTATTGTTACTTCTCGCGTGTTTCACATATTGTATAGCATCTTAAAAAAATCAATTTACTTTATCTAAGTCTGTAATATTTTACTTTCTTAAAAAATATCATATTTGCGCCACAATCAGTGTAAATAGGTTGGCGGCGCTAGTTTCATTCGTATAGCCCCTTAAAACATACATAATACTTAAGTTCTGTAATACTTATAATACTTAAGTTCTGTAATAAGTAAGTAGGTATTTTGTGCCAAAGATTTAAATCATAGATATGCCCTCGCCATACTTTGACCGCGCCGATTTGAGTCGCACCTCAAATAACCTAGTTTTGCTCAACTGAGATTAGCACGAATTAGTTGCCGTTTGCACTCGGTGACAGTTGTACGACACGGCTGCCTGGAATTTTGACAGGAAAAAGCACTCAAAATGCCTTCATGTGCCTTTTTATTGTGCAAGAAAAATACTACAAATTCAAATAAAGCGAATGGTGTAACATTTCTCTCGTAAGTATTTATATTTCATCAATAATTTAATTATTTTATTTTGTTGACAAAACATCAAAGTCTGATCGGCCAACGCGTGACAGAGAGAGTAGTATTGGCAATTACTGTGAGACAAAAAGAGACAACATCATTATCTCGCTGGCCAATATACTTTGACCCGCTGTAGTACTCAGAACTCAGTAGATAACAGCTCATTTGTTAATGGTTGGCAAAAGTACGGTAGCGTCAGCAGTTTCGATAGGCATTGTTTTAATAGCGGTCAGATATAAAAAAGTAATTTTATTTCGACTAGAAATCAATAAACATGCAAATTATATTTACGTATTATTTTTAAGTGAACGTTAATTGTTTTAGATTTCCGCAAGATCCGCGTTTAAAAGAAAAATTGATCAAAGTTATCCAGCGGGATCGAAGGGATGAATACTGGTTACCTGGGCAATTTAGTCGAATTTGCTCTTCTCATTTCAAAGAAAATGATTTATATTTGACTCTTCTAGGTCGGCGTAAAGTTAAAAGTATTATATTTGTGTTTCTTCTGTTGTCTTATTCTATAACACAAGTGCTTAAGCTATAAAAATCATACTCTACCGTACTACCGTTAATCAGTACGGAGTCAGGACATTAAATATGGGGTTGTGTTAATTTATTAATTAATTATTAAATATAGTAAATATTACTCATTATTTGCTCTTAAGGAAAGGCCTTTATCATAGAAATCAAGTCATAACTACTATGATGGGATTAGGCATAATCACCACCCTTTATGCGGTTTGGTGATCAAACCCGATATTCGCTCTGTGATTAAAGTAATATATACTATTAATATCTATCTTCTATACTATTAATAAAGAGGTAACGGCTCGGCCTGTGACTGACTGACTGACTGACTGACTGACTGACTGACTGATCTATCAACGCACAGCCAAAACTACTGGACCTAAAATCATGAAATTGATACATAGGTAGTTCATACTATGTAGGGGCGCACTAAGAAGGGGTTTTGCGAAATTCACCCCCAAAGGGGTGAAAGGGGGGGTTTACGTTTGTATGAAAGTCTTTCAATTTAGATGGTTAGAGAGTTTGAAAATTTGGATTATGGTTGATGATCAAAAATAAAAATTGACCTGTTTCAGTTTTTTTTTAAATTCAAGCCATAAAGGGGTGAAATGGGGGCTAAAACAATGTATGGGAGATTTATTATTTTTAAAGCTAGAGTCTTGAAAATTGGTATTTGGGTTTTCCATACAAATTAAATGAATGTGATTTTAGCATTTTTTTTTCTTCAGCTTACAAAGGGGTGAAAGGGGGTTAAAAGGTCGTATGGAAGATTCGTCATTTTTAAAGCTAGAGGTTTGAAAATTGGTATTTGGGCTTTGCATGCAAATGTAATGAAACTCAATTCGGCATTTTTTTCTTCAACCTAAAAAGGGGAGAAAGGGGGGGATGAAACGCCGCATTACCAATTTTAAAGCTAGAGTCTTGAAACTTGGTATTTGGGCTTTGCATACAAATGTAATGAAAGTGAATTCGTTATTTTTTTCTTAAACCTAAAAAGGGGGGAAAAGGGGTTGAAACGAAGTATTGACATTTTTTGAAGCTAGAATCTTGAAAATTGGTACTTAGGCTTTGCATAGAAATTTTATAAAAGTGATTTTGGTATTGTTTTTTCTTCAATCTTTAAAGGGGTGCTTTCGGTTTCTTCATATTCAACCCCTATAGGGGTGAACGGGGGAACTGATTAAATTTGACAAAGTAAAGTTATAGAGTTTCCAGCATTTTTTAAATCAAATCTTTTTGAGATTCCTTCATTAAGGTTTACGATCACCAAAATTGATTGTTGTGAATTCTACTTCGTTCAAAAAATTAAAATACCGAAGCGAAGCGAGGGCGGGCCACTAGTTTATTTGAATAAATAGATAAATGTAATGTAACATTTAGAAATAAAATGTCCCATAAATAAAATTGCTTTTAAATTTAGGAATTGTTTTATTTTTAGTTGCCAGTATGAAATTTTGCTGACCGTATTTTATCGTCATAGATAGTGACTTTCGATGACACGCACACGTCATGTCATCAAAATATTGCCTCGTTTTTAGGTGTCAGGGCATATCTATGATTTAAATCTTTGTTTTGTGCAATAAAGAGTAATATCTATCTTTCTACTTTAGCAAGAAATACTTAGAACAATGGCGTCGTCGTTTGTGGTTTCAACAAGACACGGATATCTCTAATTATGCTAATTAAAGATGAAGATTCATATTATATTAGTCATTTATAGCAATTATTGCTAATCACTGCATAAAGATACATTTCCGATGACGACCGCGGGCAAAGTATATCTTCTATACTATTTATAAAGAGATAACTTCTATGGACAACGACAAGGCTTATAGGTAAACCGAAAACACGAAACGCTTGCGCGATGTAATTTAGCACAGCGCCATCTATTGGTTCGTTTCTGAATTACGGTCCCGAAGCGAAGTGAGGGCGGGCCACTAGTCTAATAATAAATTCACAACAACATCTCATACATTTACCTGGTTCCGTACTAAGTAGTTTAAGCACTTGTGTTACAGATATCAGACAGAGTATCAGACAATAGAGGATCACAAATATAATACTGATCAGAAATGATGTAATCCGACAGAGAACCAGAGTCACCGACATAGCACACCGAATTAGCAAACTGAAGTGGCAGTGGGCTGGTCACATTAGCCGCAGAACTGACAACCGCTGGAGCCATAAAGTCCTTGAGTGGAGACCGCGACTCGGCAAACGTAGTGTTGGACGCCCTGCTACAAGGTGGGATGACGACATTCGAAGGCTGGCTGGAGTGAGCTGGATGAGAGTGGCCGAAAATCGGGAGCGGTGGCGTGCATTGGGGGAGACCTATGTCCAGCAGTGGACGAGCGTGGGTTGCTGATGATGATGATGAATATAATACTTAAATACATATATTACACCCAGACACTGAACAACAAGTGTTCATCACACGAATGTTTGTCCAGGGTGGGGATCGAACCCACGACCTTTGGCGTATGAGGCAGGATCACTACTAAATGCGCCATCCGGCCAGGCGAACTGCCACCGAAGTACGTGCACTAACATGGTCTTTAGTCTTAACTGTGGGAGAATTGCGCTTCGGCATGAATGGACCAGAGCGATCGGAGTGATACCACGGCCCCATTCAAGTCCGGCGTGAAGCGAGCCAGCGCTGTGTTTCGTCGAGTGAGTGAGTGTACCGGAGACCCAATTGGGAGGAAAGTAAAGGTTGCAGTATTTCCGAACGTATACGACCTACAAAACTTCAAAAAACGAGCGTATTGCTTTTTAAAAGGTCGGCAGCGCTTTAGTAATTCTACTGGTGTTGCAGGCGTCAATCGCTTTTACCACCAGGTGATCTGTCTGTTCGTCTGCCATCTATCTATTTATTTATTTATTTATTATTTATTCTTTATTGCACAAAATAAAAAGTACAATTGGCGGACTTAATGCCTTACAGCATTCTCTACCAGTCAACCATTGGGCGAATCAGAAAATTTTTAGCGGCGTAGGAATAATAATAATATATTATATTGATATATATTAAATAAAATATATAAGGGAGGAATTATATGATAACATAATATACCTACATATATATATTTATATACTTAAAAAATATACTTACATATACCTACAAAAATGATATGATAGCAATCAACCAATTTTTATCAATGAAGATTAGAGGCACATCATCAGACTAGCTCACAACTTGACGAAAAAGGTGATCTCGTACTGATCGCTTGAATGAAAATACTCATAATAATCATCTATCTCATAATAATCTATCACAAAAAATACTCTTTTTTTTCAATCAACTCACATCTTACTGTCACATTTTAATAGCACTACGATCAGAAGGCATCTATAATATCAACTATCACATAAAAGAAGTTCGAATCGGAAACGCACCTTTAAGAAAAGTGTAGGATATGAGTCGTTAAGAAGTCCTAACGATTGACTTAAGTGATGACACGTTTAGCGCAGTGGTTTAAGTTGCATATTAATGCAATGGTGGAGGGGGTTCATTCCAGCATTTCCAGCATCAATCGGCTCCGTTTTGCCGTGAAAGAGGATCAAACATCACGATACTTACAAACTTTCACGTTTATAATATTTCTGGGATTAGTGGGATGCTTACTAGTGGGTGAGCTACGCTTCGGCATGAACGGGCCGGCTCGACCGGAGTAATAATACCATGTCCTCACAAAAAACTGGCGTGAAGCCATTGCTTCGTGCGTGTGTGTGCTATGTTTCTCTGCATGAGTAAGTGAACCGCAAGCCCAATCCAGGGGAAAGGGGTTGAAAGGGAAGCAGCGCACTTGTGAGACCACTGGTGTAGGTGTCCATGGGCGGCGGTAATCGCGTACCATCAGGTGATTCTGATATCATAAAAAAATGCTGTGCGTGGAAAAAAAACGCCAAGTTGATAAAAAAATATTAGATTATCCATTTCTCTATATACACCAGAAGTCTGTCCGGTGATTGGTTGCACAAGCCGTTGCACAACTGCTCCACTTTCGAGTCATCTCGTGTTATTATAATTAGCGGCACGCGACTTGCGCGCGCGCAGCTATTGTCGCTAGATCTCTCTTTTGTGTGTCCTGTGGCAGTTGGTGCAGGGGAGGGCAGCTTGAGTGGCTTGCTCAGTATCACGACTCCGCGAGGGAAAAAAATCCTACTGGGTGTCCTGGCAGGTCGCGCATTTGGGAAGGCTGAATTGCGCCAAACAATTGGGCTCAAAGTGGCGAGCGCGATTTGCGGTACGGTCCAGTCCCGGCTGTGAGGTATCCGACCGCGATTGCGCTGAGATGGACACCCCAGGGGTTTTGGTTAGGGTTAGAGTCCCACACACCACCTTGTCCCCCACATGTGGCAAGGTGAAGGCCATGATGGTTTTCCCTGGGAAAAAAAGGGGAGGGCAGCTTCGCCTGGGGAGGGATGTGAAGTAAGGTTCTTCAGCCCGTACTCATGTCTCCTCCCCACTCTGGCGATGAGGGAGCGTCGGTGGGGTTTAGTCGGTATGCCTCCGGTCCCTCCCGGAGGAGAGCCCGACATAACCCGCCTGCCCCCCGGCAAGAGGGGGGCAGGCTCTTTTAAAGTATCGGAATGGAAAGTGTAGTCTACAGTACAATCAATTCTGTTGATAAACTCGAAAGGTACATTGAGCAACTGAAGCATTGACATTAGTTTTACAAGTCTAGCTCGGGGGCCTCGCTATGAAGGTAGGACATTCCCCTGCCCCCCTGGTACGCCCATGGTAGTACTCAAATGTAAAGTAAAGTAAAAAGTAAAAAAGTAAAATTCTTTATTACCAATAAACACTTTAACATGGTTTACATTATGCTGGTCCTCACACTAGGCTAGGCCTGTCCTGTGAGGAACAGTGCATGTGTGCGCAAACACGCATGCACGCTCTGATACCTAGGTTCTTTTTTTATACTAGAGGCGGCAAACTAGCAAGCGGGTCACCTGCTGGTAAGTAATCACCGCTGCCCATGAACATCTGCGAGATCAGAGAGGTCGCTGATGCGTTGCCGGCCTTTTAAGAAGGTACGCTCGTTTTTTGAAGGTCCCTAAGTCATAGCCGTCAGGAAATACTGCCGCAGCTAAACTATTCCACAAGACTGAGATTCGCGGGAGAAAATTCCTCTAAAAACGCACAGTGCTAGATGGCCAACCATCAAGATGATGAGGATGGAATGACAGCCGCTTGCGTGTGGTTCGATGTAAGAATTCAGCTGCAGGAGGTTGATTCGAATAGTGTCATCACTAGTTGCAAACGTCCAATGTTTTGTCAAACAGCTAATGTTGTCATAATTAAGACGGACTATTGTGCGCAGGAGTGGTTGAGTCACGTGTGTCGGTGCATTTTACTAGTAATGTAAATACAGAGGTATTTTGATTTGGAGTCAGAGATATGTCAACAGTTGCTCTAAATACGAAGTAGGCCTCTTAAAAAGTATCAGCTTATATACTGTCTCAGGGCACAAGTCTCCATCATAGAAATCAAGTCATCGCTACTATGATGGGATTAGGCTTAATCACCACGCTTGCCCAACTTAATGGCTATACGAATGAAACTAGCGCCGCCAACCTATTTACACTGATTGTGGCGAAAATACGATATTTTTGAAGAAAGCAAAACATTACAGACTTAGATAGATAAAAGTAAATTGAATTTTTCAAGATGCAATAAGTACAATATATAAAACACGCGAGAAGTAACAATAATGTCAATTATTGCTAAATGTGGCCGTTTTTAGCAATAACTATCGAGTATTAACGCCCCTTTGGTCTGGACTCTTAGTGGTATAAATACCGGGCCGTGATCTCGGGGTCCCGGGTTCGATTTCCGGGTCGAGCAAAAGTATGTTTCGAATTTTTCGAACGTAGCTCGGGTTTGTGATCACCAATCGACATTAGAAAAGCGTGGTGATTAAGCCTAATCCCATCATAGTAGCGATGACTTGATTTCTATGATGGAGGCCTTTGCTCTGCAGTGGGACAGTATATAGGCTGATACTTTACTTCTACTATACGAACACAGCATTTTAATCTCACAGTGTGCCTTTGTCTACCGACGCCATGTTTCTCTAAACATTGGTACGTTGACTGAATCTGCGCAGGCGTTTTCGCCGGACATCGCGCGAGCATAGCAAGTGTAATTGTGAGCGACTGTGGTACAAGCGACAGGCGTTAGCGTTCATAAGGGGCTATATGAATGAAACTAGCGCCGCCAACCTATTTACACTGATTGTGGCGAAGATATTTTTTAAGAAAGCAAAACATTACAGACTTAGATAAAAGTAAATAGAATTTTTCAAGATGCAATATAATAGATATATGAAACACGCGTCACGTAACAATAATGTCAATTATTGCTAAAATGGCCGTTTTTAGCAATAATTAACATTATTGTTACATTACTAGTCGCGTGTAAATGCGCCATCCGGCTAGTCTACGACTCGATTATCGAAAACTTGGGTAAGTAAGTAGCTTAGAATAACCTCACACTAGCGTCTTTTTTGCGTCGGGGCGTCTTGGCGGCGACTTAAAGTACCGAGCCGTGATCTCAGGGTCTATATCTCAAGACGATACTCTTAATGATACTATCAGAGACGTCGTCGGAATGTTCGTCGATTTGACGTTTGTGAAAGCTGTCAAATTCAATGATTCGTATGACCTGACGTATCGTTACGAATAATTCGATATAGTTTGGCGGAGTAGACCCCCTGGGTCGAGCAAAATATTTGTTTCAAATTTTTCGAACATACTAAGCTCTGGTTTGTGATCACCGCACCGCATTAGGCAAGCGTGGTGATTTAGCCTAATCCCATCATAGTAGCGATGACTTGATTTCTATGATGGAGGCTTGCCCTGCAGTGGGACAGATCAAAAAGAGTACCTATATGGGCTGGCCGGATGGCGCATTTGGTAGTGACTCTGCTTCATACGCCAAAGGTCATGGGTTCGATCCCCACCCAGACCACCGAGACTAGACAGGACTTTTTGACTAGCCTGCTTAGGCACGGCCGCTTGAGGAGGCACTCTCCTCGCGGCCCACCCCCACCTCACCCTGGACCCGGGAGGGCCAGGAGAAGAAGCCCGGGTAAAGAGCCTCGGCTCGGCAGAATGTCCCCGAAGTAAGATCCCCATACCGGACAATCATTCGTGTGATAAACACTTGTGTTTATTCAGTGTCTGGGTGTTATATACGTATTCAAGTACTTAAACTACTTAGTGCGGAGTCATGTCAATGTATGAGATGTTGTGTAAATATATTTCTTATTTATATAGGCTGATACTTTTACTATTTTTTTTTATGTTATAGGTAGCAGACGAGCAGGCGGATCACCTGATGGTAAGCAATTGCCGCCGCTCATGGACACTTGCAACACCAGTGGAGTTACAAGTGCGCTGCCAACCTTTTATCCCCCTTCCCCCCGGGTGGGCCTCCGGTACCCTCACTCACTCGGCGAAACACAGCACAGGGGCTGCATCACTATAGGTATTCCCCGCCTTTTCTTGTCACTTGCGCCGGCTTCCGAGCTCCGCTTTCACCGAACGTACCATTTTTTGTGTCCGCGTCACTTTCTGGCTTATTTACGAGCTATTTCTGGCACCGAGATGTTTGCTGTTCACACTCACTCGATTACTGTAATTGGGAATCATTCGAATCTTTTGTGAATAATTCGAATAGTTCTTTTTTGGGTAGTTTTTGGCCGCCTAAATGTTTACCTACTTGATTATTATGAAAGAAGTATTAAACCGGGAACTAACGCGACGTTTATTTTTAAATACATTGTATGTACTTACTGCTTGACGTTTCGGCTACGTTGCAGCAGCCGTGGTCAAAAGGGAACTGACATTTCAACTAGTGGCGATTTATTATCACAAAATGTGAGGGTGTCCGAAGATTCGCTGCCCGGGCCCTAGCAGACGACGCCGTGCACCGCCAGTTCGCTTGTGACCACGGCTGCTGCAACGTAGCCGAAACGTCAAGCAGTAAGTACATACAATGTATTTAAAAATAAACGTCGCGTTAATTCCCGGTTTAATACTTTATAGTTATAATGCAACGCGAAAATTTAAAAAACTATTATGAAAGAAATCATCAGCCGGCGCTGTGGGATCACCACATCACCAGTAATGACTTAATTTTTACGAAATTACAAGGGGTTACAAAGGGGGCCCCCAGATCCCCTTAAAAATCCCTAATCGCTAAAGATCTCGCTACACAGCAATAAGGTCGCCTTTTAATACTTGCTTAGTGGATAACTTAGATAGCCCCCCCCCAATACCCCCCCCCCCCCCTCGGCTCGGCTACTCGCATCCAGCTCCAGCCAGCCCTCTTGCGCAGATCATCACTCCATCTGGCCCGAGGTCGTCCTACACTACGTTTACCGAGACGCGGTCTCCACTCCAGAACTCGTTTACCCCAACAGTTGTCAGTTCTGCGGCAGATATGACCAGCCCACTGCCACTTCAACTTACTAATCCGGTGAGCTATGTCGATAACTTTGGTTCACTGGTTTGGTTCTAAATAAAAACAAAAAATGCGTTTATTGCTTTTCAGAACAACAAGGTACATATTTTTAAGATTTTAATACAAAAAGCAAAGGGAAGTGGCTCAGCGAGTGCTGACGTAGGTCAGAGCTGATTTTCAGCCACTCCTACCATCTAAGGTCTTGTGCTAAGTACCTAAGTTATATAGGTACAGTACGTGGTAACTCCTGACAAAGGAATTGAAGAATGCATGTACGTAGCTGAGTCATAATCCTTTCCCATCAAAATGCAACACACATCGTCGGAAACACTTACAGTAACAGTATTTACTTGTCTGTGCTATGACCTTCCTATACAGGATGTATGTACGTGGTTTTTCTCTACAAACTTGCAAAGAGGTATATTTTTTGTTTTCTCAGGGGAATCCATCATGGCCTTCACCTTGCCACATGTGGGGGACAAGGTGGTGTGTGGGACTCTAACCCTAACCAAAACCCCTGGGGTGTCCATCTCAGCGCAATCGCGGTCGGATACCCCACAGCCGGGACTGGTGGACCGTACCGGTAATCGCGCTCGCCACTTCACGCCAGTGTTTTTTTATGATAAGTATAGGTGGCAGACCAGCCGACGGATCACCTGACGGTAAAGGATTACTGCCCCCACGGACACGTGCAACATCAGTGGTGTCACAAGTGCGCCGCTTACCTTTTAACCTCCTTTCACCCTCACTCACGCAGCAAAATACAGCGCATGCACTGCTTCACGGCGGTTTTTTGTGAGGACATGGTATTACTCCGGTCGAGGCGGCCCATTCATGCCGAAGCGTGGCTCTCCCAGTAGGATTTATTTTCCCTCGCGGAGTTGTGACACTGAGTTACTACTTATAACAATGTAAATTCAATAGACGTCGACAAATCTTATGTACAAACTAAAAAGGCAAAAACTAGCGCGATGCAATCGACGCTATTGGCCCTGGGTAGAATTAATGTCCCGAAAAGAAGTGAGGGCGGGCCACTAGTAAACTAAGTTTAATATAATCGTGATATGTTATACGGCGGATTATACGAATCGGCTGCGACATAAGACACAGGTCCCTCCACCAGCCCATGGTCCTTCCTACTGTCTCGACATACGGACCGAATCTTGGGAGACGCTCACCAGGTACTTGCTAAGGGCTCTTTCCCCGGTGCGTTTCTTCACTCCCTACAAAGTCTGTGTCTTTAGCCCATCTCAATGTCACTTCTCCCCAAATGGGGCGTGAAACACCACAGCACAAGCGACTCGCGCTCGGGCAGTTCCACATCAATCGAACTCCTTAATGTCAAGCCTTTTGTGTGCAAACGCACGCAACCGTCGAAAACCTTCTGGAGAGATGACCATCTCTTGATGGTATACTGGTCCTATCTCGTTCCTGTTCCAGTCATTCAGCATCTGTTGCCGTTCCTCTTCATACAGCTACCATTAGTTACCACGAGTTTCATCTGCTTCTCCACAGGGACATACAGGTGACTCACTGAGAGTCATCGCGTGCAGTCTGCTGTTAAAACTCCCATGTCCCGTCAGTCGGCTGCGACATATCGATTAAAACGATTTCTCATTCCTGTCACATCTCTACTTTAACCTCCTATGGGCATGCACCTCTCGGGTTCATCGGTTATTTGCCCGTGATTCATAAAGACACCTACGTTTCTTTGTTAAACATTTCCGCGATTGCTATACATCGTTATGTTGGTAATATTGTTGGTGTATGACTAAGGATTGATTAATGTACGGTGGCCTGCACATCAAGTTACTACAATCTGTCAAATTTCTTAAATCGAACCTCACTTTTGTCAAACGTGTTTGGTTCAATATCAACTGAGGAAATTTGACAGATTGTAGTAACTTGATGTGTTGGCCACTGTACTTAGTTATGGGTAGGGTAGATGTGCCCGTTTGCCGGCCATACCCTGTTTTCGGCCATTGGCCGTTAAAACCCGAATAATAAGAAAAGTATACTTCACAGACTTACTTAAAGAGTCATGTCGACTCTTAGTTAATCTAATACTACACCTCTTAATTTTGTAGCATTGTAGTTCATAAGTTGCTTCCTCAGTGAGCATCTGAAAGTTGGACAGTGCCATCGTGTGCTGGATATAACAAAAAAAATAGTGCGCGCAAAATTGTTTCACGGTAAGTTATGAAGTCATTATAAGTTAGGTGAACAATTATTTTATCGTATTGTATTGTAGATGAGTTGAATTTATGTTATTTTGATTGATATTTTTAAATTATTCAGTATATTGATCTTAATTCGATGTCCGGGTAACTAACCACATTTTTCGGAAGATTCTCGTTCTCGGCCGCCAGGCCGAAAACTGAATCATACATTAAAAAAATCAACCACTTAAATTTAATGTCAGAGGTAAGTTGTTGTCAAAAGAGAAAATTGAAAGACAAAATATGATGTCATCACATTTATGTGGTCAGATTTCGGCCACTTGTTATTGGTTATTGTTTGGAAAATACTCAGTTAAAGTTTTTAATTTTTGTCGGCCGAAAACCAGCTTTCAATAAACTACTTCTCGGCCCCGGTAAAATATTGTGGCCGAAATCGGGATGATTTTATTTCACTTTTCAGCTCATCGATAATACTGACAGTAAAATCAAGTAAATAAAGCAGGATCGTGTGTCCAATATATAAGAAGTGTGCCCTATTTATCACTTTTTTATTTTATTTGCAATAAAATTCGGGTAAATAGTATTGACTACGTTGTCTAGACTGCCGAAAACTGATATAAATAAGTTTAGTTTTCGGCCTGTGGTATGAAAGTGGCCGAGAAACACTTCAAATATATTTAGTTTTCGGCCAACGGAATAATAACAAAAAGACTGGCGAAGGAACAAAGATGGAAATGATTCCAAACAGAAATATAACAATTGACCACAAAGTTCCTAAGTTAGTTTTGATCATCTTAAATAATAATTATTTATCCTATTTGATTATCGTATATTCACCTATTATTAAGTTACAAATAACTTTTTACTAGTCAAAACGCAAAGATTATGTTCCTTTGTTAATTTTGTTGTAATATTAAATTATTATCATAATTAAACTAATTGATTTGGAATTCTTGGTTTTAATCAATTATGTTTCTTATTTTTAATGTCATAAAATTCATTTTTCTTGTGTTATTTAGTGGCCGAGAACTAGCTAAATTCATGGCCGAAAAATAGAAGGAGTGGCCGAAAACCGGCAAAATTGCTACTTATGGAGATTTTATTTTTTAACAATTATTCTATAATATTGAGAAGTAAATGCGGTATTTATATTAAATTTAGACTATAATTTGAAGCTAAAAAGTTTACACCCACTATTCCGGGATTAAAGAATCATATAAAAACAATGCCTCAAAGTCAACAAGTCCTCTAAATGGCCGAAAAGGGGCACATTCACCCTATGTCTTATTTTCTGGAAAGAGTCACTTCCATGGAGGGCAATTTTTTCTGTGCTTAATTGATGATGCTTTGAATAAATTTGGTATCAGCGGTCATGGGAAAAGGACTCGCCGAGCTCGCAATACTTTGAAATTCGTAATTATAAGGATTGATAGAAAGTTACCCACCATGGAAGTGACCTTTTCTTTTTAAAAAATGAGAATTACCCTTATATCGAAATTCCGCTCACCATTCACGGTGAGCAACGTTATTCGAGAAGTTCCCGCAGCGGTATTTCCGAACCGGTACGACATCCAAATCTTCAAGAAACGAGCCTATACCTTCCTAAAGGGCCGGCAACGCATCCGCACTCCTGGTGTAGCTGATGTCCTTGGGCGGCGGTGTTCACTTACCATCAGGTGACCCGCTAGCTCGTTTGCCTTCCTATACTATAAAAAAAAAGTTAACATTTATTGTAACTTTATTTTTTTACTCTGTATGTTTTGTCCGCTAGAGGGCGCCACATTATTTTTTGTGATACCTCATATAGCCTATAACCAGCGGACAATAAAAGACGCGTATAATGATATGCCATTAGTCAAATTCTGATAAGTAGTTTAGAAGTTACGTGGAAACAGATGAACATACATAGTACTACATACATACATAGCCTGTCAAAATCGTAACCCTCCTTTTGCTCTGCCGTAGTGGGTAATAAGGTCTCGCTTATACTCGATTCGATTCCTTTATTTTGTTGGCAGACTCATACGGACAAGTTGGCGTGATAGCCGTAGAATTTCTACGCTTTACGCACTAATTATTTTCGTAGCCATGCCGACTCGCGTCGCTGGCACTCCGTCTGTTTTAAGGGTGCTTTCTTTACTTTTCACTAGGCAAACCTTCGACGCAAGTAAAATGTTTTAAGTTTTAAGCTCCATATAAACATATTTGTAATTTACTCTTAAGAGCTGTGGATTTTGAATTAATGAAAAATAAAATAAAATAAATAAAGTCCTAAGTTATAGCTGAATAAATCTTTTTCTATTATATTTTATTCTATTCGTGTCGAGCAAAAAGTATTCGAACATAGGTCGGGTTTGTGATTTGGGTCAGCCTCTTAAACTCAAACTTTTTTATCGGCCGATACTGAATCACTGTAATGTGCGCATCTGCCATCTTCATACTGATTTAGAATAGAATAGAATACTTAATATTTATTGTGTACAATATGTGGTACATGGTAACCAAACTATCGGCCGATATAAAGAAAGTTTGTAGTCTGCGGGGACTCACTATCCACTGCGCCACCGAGGCAGCCGGCAATAGCTAGCTAGTTTATTAACTGTGGGAGAGCCACGCTTCGGCATGAATGGGCCGGCTCGACCGGAGTGATACCACTGCCTCACAGAAAACCGGCGTGAAGCAGCACCTGTGCTGTGTTTCGCCGAGTGAGTGAGGGTACCGGAGGCCCACTTGGGGGGGAAGGGGATAAAAAGGTTGGCAGCGCACTTGTAACTCCACTGGTGTTGCAAGTGTCCATGGGCGGCGGCAATTGCTTACCATCAGGTGATCCGCCTGCTCGCCTGCTACCTATCACATAAAAAAAAAAAAAAGCTTACCAGCAGGCAGGTGATCTTACGAGATACCTTATGAGGCACGTTGCTTCACCGGCCTCCAGCCCATGGTCCTGTTGCGACAGCCCATGCGCGAGCGCACGTGAGCGCGTGCGTACGCGCAGCACGTACGGACAAATGCGAGCTGATTGGCCGGCTTACATGACATTTGATAGATGTCTTCAAGGATTTTTGGGGACAGATTAATTATTATACTTTTTAGAGACCCATAGTCTACTAGGAACCCTTATATTTTCGTCATGTCTGTCCTGGCTCGTTTTATGTGAGGTAGTGTCGCCAAAGATGGCCCAGCTCCCAAGATAGCCCACTTTAAAAAAAATACAGTTATGATTATTCGAATCATTTGAAATTTCGCTGGTTTATGCTACAAGTGCCACAGACAATATTGCAAGCATGTTTCACTCGCGCGCGTCGCCATTTTGAAGATAGACCACAGTTCATTTGGTCATGTCAAGACGATACCCGTTTTATAACCTCCTTTATGTAAATATTTTTGAAAATTAGTAAATTTAGAGCAAATCTGTTTAATATAAAAGGTAACAATTCATAGTTTGAAACTATTTACTGTCGAACTACAGGTAAGTGCTTATTATTTTATTACCGTTTTTTGTATTTTTACTGGATTATATTTATCCGGGGTGTAATTTCCTATCATGGCCCATAGTATAATACCCTAACATAGCCCAGATCCAGATTGCCACTTTGAGTATATAGCCACTGGAGATGCCATACCTACCGGGCGTTTCCCCTCCGGCAAAGTACATTGGTCAACTTTCGGAACTGGTCAACTAAGTTATACAAAACTACTTGGATGTCGCTACATCGCCATTTTGCATCGCTCCGTGTCGCGTGACGTTTCTCTTAAAAATGGTGAATTGTGCAGTATTTTCATGTAAAAGGCGATCTGACAGCTAAAATTCGCAACAAGATCGCGTTTCCTATCATAAGTAATGACTTTTATTAATTATTAAATGTGTATTAAACTAGAAAATCTATTTTAATAAAAAACCGTTACGATACGTAAACGACAGAAAAATTTTATAATGATATCGTGGTATCGGTCCTAGTGATGGGACCAATTAAAATCAACTCGACATTTGAATGAATCATTCACTCACTGCAGTTAGTTTCAAAATCCGTTCTTTTCATTATATTTTGAATAAAATAGTATAGACGTATATTATAATATTAAAACATTGTAAAGTGAATTAGAGAAATTACTGTCCTTTCTTCTGGTCATACGATGTTGGAATTTATTCTAAAAATAAAAAGAATTGGTGGCTATAAAATATTTCGAGGTAAAAGGAATAAAATATGTGGTCCGGGAGTATCATACATGATAACGGAGTAGATAGTAAACCATAATTGGAGCTCGCTAATTTTAATATAGAAAGGTATACGAATGTTCGTTTATCCAATATTTAAAAAAAATTAGACCCCCAGAAATATATTCGACACGTGTACAATAAACTTATTCATTTTGAAAATCAATATAAATGCGTAATAAGGAATTTTTGTAATATTTCAATAAATCATTCTAATTAAAAATATAATATTGTTTCATTTACTCTCCCTTTGTTTGTCCAAATGTTTAACCTCAAACTAGCGCACATTTGTAATTTTTTACGTTTTAGTATGTATTGCACAACTTCACCATTTTTTAGGGTTCCGTAGTCTACTCGTAATGTCTGTCCGTCTGTCTGTCTGTCTGTCCTGGCTCGTTCTCCGCCGTTTCTGCACCGATTGCCACCGAAAATTGGTAAAGAGATGTATACTGATAATCCAAAAATTGGTTTTTAACATTATTGAAAAATAATTATTTTTCACCCCCCTTTCCATACAGCGAAAAGTTAATTCGAAAAATAAATTCGACTTACCCCATCGTCTGGTCGGTATCGTTAAAAAGGTATCTTTAAATACAACAAAATTGCCTTGACATAATGTGGATCAAACCCCCCAGTTTCGAGATATATTAATACAAAGTTAAAATTACAGCTTCCTCTCCCCCCCCCCCCCCCCAACTTCACAGTAAATACTGTCATACACATTAAGTTGAATATCAGTTGAGGAAATTTGACAGATTGTGGTAACCTGATGTGTGGCTGACTGTACTTTTAACGAAAACTTTAGCGGACTCTGTATCATACATAGTATTTTTAATACAACTTGACCAACTTATGACGTGCAGTTGCCCTAACTAAATGGTAATGTATGGAAATAACTACCTAACTTAACTATGAAAATAACGTTTAAGGCCCGGCCCATCTTTTGGATACGGAACACCTTTCATGTGCGTGTCCGACACGCTCTTGGCCGGTTTTATTTTACAAACTGACTAAATAAATATTTATTTATCTTCAATGTGCAGAATTTTACACTTACAATTTTATATATAAGTTCATTCACCAAACTGATTTGACTCATTCTTTGTGTCCCATCACTGTCTTTTTCGTATGTATGCTGCATAGTTACGTGAAATCTTTATTTGTGAGCGTGTATTTTTTGATGTGTTAAATTTTTCTGTAGTGTGCGTTTATCGTGACAGCAAAATTTGTGACTGTTGAGTATTAAAATTTTTGGTGGTGTGCTGTACGTGTTTACCTCGTCCCCCGCAAAAAATGGTGAAAAAAATTGTTAGAAGCGCGGACGTTAGGGCATCTCCAGTGGCTGTCTGCTCTAAGGATTGCCATTAAAGTTGTGATTATGCGTTAAGTTATTCACTTTTGATTGGGATACTTTACAGATTATTTTTTGGTTAGGAGGATACTCCATTTATGATATAGCGTAACTAGTACAGTTTTTATATGATTAATCTCAAAGTGAATTTTCAGTATTCCTAAGGTAGCCCAACTAAAATTAAACTTTTTTTGAAAAAAGAACTAATATATTTTATTTTTGGTAGTTACTTTCAGAGTTTATTTCTACGTCAAATTTGACTTCATTTATGTGATTTGTTTTTATTTTATAGTTGGGTTTTTAGTTTGATAGACTTAAGATAGCCCACATTTAAATTTCTCGTTGATTTTATGCCTTTTTATGAATAATGTTATGAGAAGGATGTGTTTTTGCTTTGTATTTTTAGTTATAAAATGTTGAAGTGCTTGTAATATTTAAGTTTTCATTAATATTTTTCGGGCCATCTTAAGCGACCAGCTTCCTAAGTTAGCCATTAACCACGTTTTCAAAAAATGTTTTAAAATTGCTTTATAAATGATTAAAACGTGTTACTATTTTTTTTGATTTTATCGTTTCTCAAATAAATATATTACAACTTTAATTACGTATTTCATTATTTTACTTATCTGCAATATTTATAAATTTTTGAAATTAAGTGGGCCTTCCTTGGCGCCTGTACCTTGTTACTACACGCGGGAGGGCGGCCGCTAAGTAGGTTCTTAATTAATAGATAAAAAAATATACACTTGGCAATAATATGTTAATTTCTTGTATTTTTTTCCATCTTCCAACAATGCTTTTATACTTAGTTATTCTATCTAGGTCCGAAGTTGCGTCATTAGATAAATTCTTATAACCATAAATAAAAACCTAGTTAATGCACAGACCACGTAGCACGAAGAGTTATGGAGATTGCTATAGATAGATATGATGATTTCGTGAGTTATAGCATATAATATGATGATAATACATTGATATCTTGTACGTGCGGTATTTTAATTGGGACACAACCTTGGACTGAGGTAAAAATGTGTGTTAAAGTTTTTGTTGAGAAATCACTGTTTTGAAGTGATACCGAGAGTTACGCTTCAGCATGAATGGGCCGGAGTGATACCACTGCTTTAAAGAAAAATAGCGGTTACGCTGTACTTCGTTGATTATTTTCGGCTCGGCTATCAGGTCTTCCATCTCCTGGTTAAACACCCTCTTCACCTCTTGGTCCCAGATTTTTTCTGAACATAATGGGGAAGATAAAATCAACCCGACTACACGTAGAGAGAATGGGAGAGGATCTTGTGGCCAAAAGAGCTCATATGGGACAACCAACAACGATATATTAGCCGTCGTACCCGGTTTTTTTTATATTGAGGACAATCAAGATGACCCCACTCCGCCTGATGGTAAGCGGCCGTGAGATCCAAATATGAGATTGACAGGCACAAAAGAACAGACAAAGTGTCCATCGAGTCTGTCACTCTCACCCTGAAGGCCTGCTGAGATGTCGTTTCACGCCCCGCCTAAAAACCCAGGATTGTAAGAAATAGAAATAGAATATTTGTCTTGGGTCTGGGTGTTTGTGGTTCGTTGTTTCTGGTTTCCATAGTACAAGGGAAAACCTTAGTTTGGGACCAGGACAATGTATGTGATGTTGTCTCAATTTATTTATTATTATTATTATTACTTGAACTGGAAGGGCATTCCATGACTTAATGGTTGATTAATTAGTAATACACTATTTGAATGATTTGATTTATGTTATAATGGCTGTTACATGATCAAACATCAAAAGATGAAACCGATATTAAATTTGGCGAATCCATCCGATCAAGGTCAGTAAGAATTCGCGCGTTCTCTCATTAAACTAGTTCACGTAATTGCGTCACACTTACGTCACTGTCATTATGACATCTCATGGCGGCCATGTTGGAAATAAAAGTGTCTTGCGGTAATTTTTGTTAAAGTTTGTACGCGTAATTTGGGCAAAATTACCGGTGGCCTGGTTAAGGCAAGTTTAATGTCTTTTTGTGAAATGTACCTATCCACGCTTTTATGTGATAGGTGGCAGGCGAGCAGACGGGTCACCTGGTTAGCGATTGCCGCCGCCTATAAACGTCCGGAAGACCAGTGGAGTCACAAGAGCTGCCAACTTTTATCGGCATCAAAATCATCATATATCAGCCCACATCCCCCCACTGCTGAGTATAGGCCTCTTCTCTATCACGCCACTGTCTTTGGTCCCCAGCCAGCTTCATTGTTTCCCCGCTACCATTACAATATCGTCGGACCAGGCAGGTGGTCTACCCACAGGCCGTCGTGCCAATCTTGGCTGCCATACGTTCAGCTTTATAGTTCACCTATCAAGCTTGCGCCTTGCCAGGTAGGTAAATTGCAAAAAAGCTACCGTAAAAAAATGTGAGACCCATGTAATACCTCTCAATATTATTAATTTATTTTGTCTTTACTTAAGGGAAATAATTTTATGAGAATTTCCTAAAGTCATAGAACTTATATTGCTTAGAATGGTTGGTGGAACACATAGTTAAATGGATGTAAATATTCACAGATACACAATGTATCCACTGCCTCACAGAAAACCGGCGTGAAGCAGCCCCTGTGCTGTGTTTCGCCGAGTGAGTGAGGGTACCGGAGGCCCACCCGGGGAGGGGAAGGGGATTAAAGGTTGGCAGCGCACGTGTAACTCCACTGGTGTTGCAAGTGTCCATGGGCGGCGGCAATTACTTACCATCAGGTGATCCGCCTGCTCGTTTGCTACCTAACACATAAAAAAAAAATAGAGCGTATTTGTTATCGTCTTTTAAAAGACATCAACGCATTAGTTACAAATTTTCGACTGCTTAAAAATTAAAGTAAAAGTAAAGTATCAGCTAATATACTGTTCCACTGCAGGGCAAAGGCCTCCATCATAGAAATCAAGTCATCGCTACTATGATGGGATTAGGCTTAATCACCACGCTTGCCTAATGCGGTGCGGCGATCACAAACCCGAGTTATGTGTTCGAAAAATTCGAATAATCTTAAGATTTTTATGTAATTTTTGGGGAAACCCAAAGATATAATTAGTCTTTAAATAGAAGACCTTTAAATGTTGATAAAACAAGATCAAGTTTGATTGAAACTTGTTTTGAAAATCCGTTAGTTTTTTATATATGACAACTAATTTCTTAAGTAAAGTTATAAATTATAAGACTTAAGTTTTAAATATCAAACAAACTCTTAAAGATAAGCTCTTTAGTAGCTACTTAAAAATCAATCAATCTTGACTGTGGGAGAGCCACGCTTCAGCATATATGCAATATTCACTATGTAGAGATAAATTTTCATGTTTGGAAAGGCGTAGTCACACGTTCATATACCTACCTACCGTGTAGCCCTTTGACAACGTGTGACTGCGGATTTCCAAACATAGAAATTTATCTCTACATAGTGAATATTGCATACTTCAGAATAGTATTGTATTACGTTATTGTAAATTGACAACGAAGGCTTGTTTTATACTTTTTCAGTGTCGTTTTTTGTCGTAGTTGGGTTTTACTTTTTTTACTTTTTTTTATTACAACTTTGTAAAGTTAGATACTTTAACGCGTGGCCGTCAGTACTATTATCTTGTTAAAACCTACACATCATCTAATGGCTAGATAATATGTTTCCAATGGCAAACCTTTGGCCGAGAGGACAACCTACTCTCATTAAACCCGGAAAGGTTGCTTCTTGGATCCTCTAGAGCCACATTTCAAATTTATTTACTTATTCTAACCTTTTGATTTCACTTTTTTCATTTATTATACAAAACAAGCAACAAAACCAAAATTACGTAGATATTTTAAATGTATGTAATGATACAAAATCATTTTTATCGTTCTAAAAAGGCTTTTAAAATTAAAAAAATAAATTGAGACAACATCACATACATTGTCCTGGTCCCAAACTAAGGTTTTCCCTTGTGCTATGGAAACCAGAAACAACGAAGGTATCACAAACACCCAGACCCAACACAAATATCTGTTTCATCAACAAACATTTAACCCTTAAGTCTCAACAGGGTATACTATGGTACGATAATTTTATTGCAGTAGTAACATTGTAGTAGATTGTTTGGTCTTGAATTCCAGTTTTGGGTATAGATTCGCTTCTTTCATTAACCTAACCCAAAAAAGTGAGGTTAGGTTGGGTTAGGTTTGATAAAATTCTCCGAATTTTCTAAGAAGTTAGGTTAGGTTAGAACAAACCTAACCTAACCCAAAAAAGTGAGGTTAGGTTGGGTC